>CALNHX010004504.1:0-126270 GCA_940337035.1 Agriotes lineatus | reverse complement strand
ACCTTTTATCCGTATTTAACATTGAATTAATCAAGCAGAATTGGTTAATGAACGGTGGTTTAATAACTCATTTAATGTGACAAATTAATTGATTACATTTTGTCTCCTAAAATTTTAGTTATTCATTAATAATTGAATTTAAGTTACAATCATGTTACTTGTGATTTTTAATTTATATTTATTTAATTGAAAAGTAATTATTACTATTCTATTTACGTAGTAAAATTGGTTGAAGACCCGCCTAAGGTAAATACTGCGTTATCTATATTATTATTTATTATACCTGTTAGTTGGTTAATAAGCAGATTCGTCTCCTTGTACGGGATTACAATGAGCAATGTTTTATCAAAATTTGATTGATTAAACCACTTACAGTAATTTTTTAGTTGCTGCTTATTAATTACTGGAGGTAGTATGTATTTTGTTTATATGCCTAATTTTCCGGCTGATATAACAATGTGAGGTATGGCCATACTAGTTTTTTGCAGCCTTTATTTAATATACAGATATGTTTTATTACAATGAATTGTACTGCTATAAATTCTAGACGCGGGTTTCTTTCAACCAAAACTATAAGAAACAATGTTTATGTTAAATCCAATTTTTGATTACAATATAATTAAATTACTCTATTCAATTTTGAACTTATTATGTTCATGGCGCCCAGTTTTGTTTATTTATTAAATTCTTTTCAAAGAAGTAACAGTGAATTCCACGAGGTTTCTCTGAACCACCCCTAGATACTTCGTTTGTGCTCTACGACTGTGACTTTTGCCTGACGGGCGTTACAAAGTTTTTGTATCAAATTATTTTTACGTAGGTACTGATAAATAAAATATCTCCTTAGTGATTTAGTTTAGCATATATTTCATAGTCCAATACACTATAGAAACTTTATTATATTTATCTAACACCCACTATGTTGAATGATATTTCTCGAATAAGTATTTGCCATTAATTCCCCACTTTATCTCAGATAATAATTAAATTATGTTAGAATCCTACTGTTTCTTATGTCGTTTCATTCAATTGAATTTTAAATTCTATTTCCTTTCTTTACCAAATACCTACATTTTAATAATTTTGATATCCTTTTCATACTTAAATCATAGGCTAATAATTCCATTCATCTTTGTAATTTTTAATACTGTATTCTTTTAACCTTATTAATTTGATATTAAAAATTGCAATATTTTTGACAACTTCAATGTCACTGATTTAAAAAATTGAAAGCAGGTAGGCCAACTACATTTTTTAATTCTAATAGGCTCCAGCCAATGAAATGCTGTTGCCGCGTTTGCTCTAATCTTATCTTCTATACAGTTGCGTGCCTTGATGTCAATTTGATATATTTGTTCTATACAGGATACGGACAGATCGTTGTCCCCTCTTGCTCTAAATTACATTAGAGTGAGAGGGGATAACGATCTGTCTGTACCCTGGTAAAGGACAAATACGTCAAATTGACATCAAGGCATCCAGGTACAATAAGTAGGTTATACATTTTACGCCACTGCTATTAAAACCTGCTGTTACACTTGGTAACTAGGAAAAATTACACGTTATTATTGGTTTAGAGCACAACGAATGAAATAGTTTGATAACCTCTTACTACTCTTTTGTTTCACTATTTCGAGTAATTTGATTGAGTGACATTCATGTGACATGAAATATATTGTCAGGGGCAATATAATAAGTACCGGGTGACTATAAATGATTGTGATTTTTTTCTTAGGTTGGCACTGTTTATGTTGGTGGCACTGTAAGTCTATGTCAAATTCAATGTTCCGCAGGTTAGGTTTTCCGTCAGCCAGTGTCAAAACTGACGCAAAACCTAACCTGCCAACCTCGAATTTGACATACACTTACAGTGCCACCAACATAACCAGGCTGTCGCCTCGTCAAAAGAAGTAACATTCTCACGTTCTAAAATCATTAATTTTGCGTACTTGATACAAAAATTACTATTACTTAGGTCAGTATATATTTTGTAGAAACCTAAGTCATACAAAATGCAAGATAAACATATTGTTTTTAAATAACCGTTTAATTATTGTACACATGCAAACGGTATATTTGGGCAACAAATTAAATGCACAGTATTTTATTTAAACATCAAGTACATTTGCTCAGTAGAAATAATGTACGTCAAGTAAAACTAAGATATGTTTTGTAAGATAATAAATATTCAGTAAAAATAATAAGTGCACAGTAAAAATGTTAAACGTTTAGTAGCAATTATAAATGTTTAGTAAAATAATAATCTTTTGGTAAAAATAGTAGACAATCAGTAAGAAAACAATAAGCGCCAAATAAAATAATAAATCTTCAGTAAGCATTATAGATGTTGAAAATATAGTGTTCAGTACAAATAATAAATGTTTCATTCGAAAAATCACAGGGATAGTAAGAAGTTTAATTTTAAATAAATCAGGGCAACAAATTAAATGCGTATTATTATATTAAAACCATAAGTAGTTTTATTGAGTAAAAAACCTAATTTCCGGTAAATAAAATAAAGGGACCGCAATATAAAAAATGTTTAATAAAATAAAAGTTTCAAGCTTCGTCATAATTATCACACATTTACTGCATCAGGTATCACTTACCTTCCTTTGTTGTATTACTTGAGTTAATTTTAGTTACAATCAGAGGACTATGCAAACAGAAACCTAACACAAAACAGAACCTCAAATATTTTTTTGGTAAAGGTGGTCGCTGTTATAGTTTGACCATCCAAATCTCGGTTTTTATTTTTAAGGTTATAATGTCAAATTTGCTTATTTCTCTGCACTCTTCGTGGAAATGTACCTCTATAGAGCATCACAAACACTACGTTGATTATCAGGTATGTATTGGTTAAAAAATGCAAGTTACATCTTAATCACATTTTCAAATTAAACACCAAAATATTCAGTTCTTAATTAAATTGAAAACGGAAAACATAAACAGAAAACACAAACGGGAAACAGAAATACACACATTACAAAAACGCTTTAGCAGAAGGGTATTGCAGTGGTTAATAATGTCGATGTTCTTTCAACATCACTTATTGCATTTATTAACCAGTACGTACCTGATAATTATCGTATTCAACGAAGGGTGTATAGAAATAAACAATTTTGACATTATAACGTTAAAAATAAAAAACCAGATCTGGATGGTCAAACTATACTGACCATTTATTATCTTTACCGTCCAAATTCAAATGAATTACTGTGCATTTTCTATTACTTTAATATGCGTTTTAAACTGCAAAAAATGTAATAAAATACCGTGCATAATTTACTGGCTGCTTTTAATTTTTTGTTGTGCAATTTGCAATATTTTACTAACCATTCGGGTTTTTATACTTTGCAAAAAGTAGTAGATTACTGAACATGCATATTTTTTTACTGAATAAAACTGGATTATATACTGAACGTTTTATTAGTACCCTATTACTATGAGATGTAAGAGTTTATTTAGCTTCCAAGAAAATACATACCCGAAACAGAAAAATAACCAATAATTTATCAACAGTGTAAAAGGTTAGATACTTTTGAGTGACTGTTAACAATCGTTTCCTTCACTTTGCGTGCTTCGTGTATAGTGTTTTTATATCAAAGAAACCAGAATATCTGTATCAAAGGCTAAAACATCGAAGTGAAATTCATGAACGAGATACACGCTACCAATATAAACTGGACATACCTCAGCATAATACAAAAACATTTGAGTGTGGATTCTCTTATGTTGCACCAAAGATCCTAAATAAATATGCAGTAACTAAAGAAATCTCTGTAGAAAAATTAAAAAAAATGGTTAAGTCTAAATTGTGATTAGATTACCTATTTTGTTTGTGCCATATCGCATATTTTATTTTATATTGTATACTGTTATTTGTTTTGCTTATCTGAATGTGATACTGTCAATTTTTCTTATCTAAATGTAGTGCTAGTGTAGTATATGTAGTGTGGGTAGGGTTGAGAATTGTCGTGTAGATGAACCCTACCTTTTATACTACCAGAGGTATAATAAATATTATTATTATTATTATTATTAAAGTGACAATTGTTAAAATTCATACCTGAAGCCTATGACGTAAATCTACATAATCAGAAAAGACATCTTGTCGCTATTTCATCAGATGCTACACTTGAAGTTCTGTCAAGGTTCTGAAAGAGGAAATTCATATTACGAATGCTTGCCGTTCGTTTACTTACTGAAATATTATTAGGCATTTACAAATATTGTACTGTTATAGTACAGTGTGTCAAGGGGAATACGCAACACAAAGAACTTTGCTAAGTTTGTTACAAATTAAAATTAAATGGAATTGTAAACAAAAACGAACCACAAATTATAATATTAATAATCAAAATTGAGGCACCTATTACGATAACTAACTTGAAAATGATGTAAATGAACGTATTTTATGCAAGCGGAGGGACCGATCTGACAAAACAGATCATGTAAAGGCAATGTTAATCCTTATCAAAATCTATTACTGACGTTTCCCTAAGTTGCATATGCCGGCTGACATACTATATTATGATACATACCAGATACGCCGCATGTAAATCCGAAAGTTTGCCCATTTTAGGTTATATTACAGATATACTGCAAGTAAGGTCTGAATGTCTATACAAACTCCTGTAACAATAGATCATCTCATCAACGATTGGAAAATGGTAAATATATCACTGTTTAAATTTCGCAAATATCTAATTTCAACAACATAACAGATGATTGATAACGCAGAACGATACCTAACCTATTTTCTTTTCATAAAAGAACCATATATCTAATACTTACTATATTGCTAGCGGCTATGCGTGGGAAACTTGCCAAGGAAGTGAGACAGACAACCAACTCTTCAATGTATAATGGGGAGCTGTGCGCAAGTGCGGCGGCGTCGGCCGGCCAATGGGGAAGTGGGCAAGTTTAAAATTCGCTTCTAAAGGCGGAGTTCGACTTCTCACGCATGCGCACGAGACGCGTTATACTCTAAGTGAGACTATGTCGGCGCCGTAATGTTTTCTGAAGTTTCCAGGCCCTACTAGCAATATATGTGTATTATATATATGAAAAGAACCGATGAAATCGAACTTTTGCGCTTGCCCACTAGATCTCGCGACAGAATAATGTGATCAGCGATCAGCGATTCCAAAACAATAATACATCTACAATCTGAAGTGGCACTGGTGTTCTCATTGGTACTTCTGTTAAGGCCGCTTTACATTAAAGCGGCTTAGGGGAGCTGATACATTCCTATAGCAGGCGAGGTACTTAGTTTTCTCTTTTGCATATTGAAAATAAAATGTTTATATACAGCCTGTTTCAGAGTAAGCGCCTTATTTCTTTTAGCCACACTATGGGTACTACTTTCAAACAATGAATTAAATACTCTACAAAAAACCTATTTACAAGTTTACTCTAAAATAATTAGGGAAGCAAATATTGTCATATGAAAAAAATACCATTGAAAACCCTATGGTGCGTAAAGCATTTCTTCACACTCTATACAGTGTCCGCCAAAAAGTCGGCATAATATGGGAAAAAAATTATTTTTGATTTTAAAAAAAAAACTTTTTCCGTCAATAATTTGTGCTTGTCTAAAAACCTATTTAGCCCCTATCATATATACCGAGTGATTTTTACTTGTTTAGAAAATTGAGTTTTTCGAAATTGTCAAAATCAAAAACGTGCTATTTTTCAGAAATTAAGTAATATTTTAATGAGATTTTTAGAGTGTATTATTTTTACCTAACTAAACAATCTCAAGGCCAGAAAACCCCTAATTTTTTTTAACTTTAGCTAAAAATTAATTTTTCTATTTTTTAAATATTTTTCAAAATGTTAATTACTTCTTTAGATTTTTTATTATTTACCGAAAAGTAGTATGTTTGCATAATTTTTACGTTTTCTATGCAAGGCGCTTTTTATGAGAAATATTTTTCAATTCTAATTAATATCGATTTAAATGGCTTAAAGAAACCCTGTTAATGAATTACTGTTACAAAAATCCTGTAAATGTTCCTTTATAGTTGTCTAAATAAAGATTTTTTTTATCCAATTACATGTTCTAAACAATTTCCTCATTCAGACAACTGTAAAAGAACATTTACAGGATTTTTGTAACAGTAATTCATTAACAGGGTTAGATTAGAGTTTCTTGAAGCCATTTAAATCGATATTAATTAGAATTGAAAAATATTTTTCATAAAAAGCGCCTTGCATAGAAAACGTAAAAATTATGCAAACATACTACTTTTCGGTAAATAATAAAAAATCTAAAGAAGTAATTAACATTTTATATTATATTCACCAATCATAATTTTTTAGTGTTCACATAAAAAAATTTGAAGTTTAATATTAAGTCTTTGTATGTGAAATTTTGAAAAATATTTAAAAAATTGAAAAATTAATTTTTAGCTAAAGTTAAACAAAATAGGGGTTTTCTGGCCTTAACATTGTTTAGTTAGCTAAAAATAACACACTCTAAAAAAATCTCATTGAAATATTACTTAATTTCCGAAAAATTGCACTTTTTTGATTTTGACAATTTCGAAAAACTCAATTTTCTAAACAAGTAAAAATCACTCGGTATATATGATAGGGGCTAAATAGGTTTTTAGACAAGCACAAATTATTGACGCAAAAAGTTTTTCTGAAAAACCAAAAATAAATTTTTTCCCATATTATGCCGACTTTTTGGCGGACACTGTATAGAGTGTGAAGAAATGCTTTACGCACCATAGGGTTTTCAATGGTATTTTTTTCATATGACAATATTTGCTTCCCTAATTATTTTAGAGTAAACTTGTAAATAGGTTTTTTGTAGAGCAAATAATTCTGCATCCATTTATGAAATCATTTTTGTCATTTTACGTCAGAAAACCTATAATGAAACAAACTAGAATTGTCATTTTGTCTAAAATCAGTGCAAATTGTGAAGTGTGGTATGCTGGAAGCAGATCAGGTGCAATAAGTGCCATGGTTGCCGCTACATTTGACAGATGCAAACAAATAAACAGCAAACTAATTTGTTGATGCTTTGAGATGCTTCAATAATTTCAAGGCACCACTCATTTGTCTAAAAATGGTAATTTTATTTCTTTAAATTTTCGGTTTACCGAAATGTAAAATGACAAATGCTGGCATAAATGGATACAGAATTTTTTTCTCTACAAAAAACTTCCATACAAGTTTGCTCTAAAATAATTAGGGAAGCAAATATGAAAAAATTACCATTGAAATCCCTATGGTGCGTAAAGCATTGCTACACCCTGTATATATAAAGCTCTATAGGCCATTAAGACCTGTGGCTAATTGAACTGTCTTTTTCCACTCTTTTCTGTCCAGTGCCATGGTCTTCCAGTTTTTTGTCCCTGTTTTCGTTAAATCCTCCTGTACTTGGTCATACCATCTGGTCTTTGGCCTTCTTCTGACGTTCACAAAGTTACCTTCCAGGATTTTCAAAGTGATTCTAGTTTTGTCCATTCTTATGAGATGGCCTAGCCATCTGAGCCGTTGAGATTTAACTATTCCTATGATGTCCACATTTCCCAGTTATTCTAATATTTCCTGGTTGGTTCTTCTTTTCCAGATTCCGTTTTCGTTTCTGCCTCCTAGGATCCGTCTGATTATTTTCCTTTCCCATCTGCTTAATTTGTTCTGCTCACTTTTGTTCAAACACCATGTTTCACACGAGTATGGTACACTAGGTCTTATTACTGTTGAAAATAAAATGTTTAGGCAACTGTAAATACACCACTTTGTAGTTGGTGACAAATATTTTCTGGTTAATAATTCGGGGTTAACATACATAAACATGCAAAAAGAACCTAAGCTCGTGGTTGCTGCAATTAATTACGGCGGACTCGAGGCATTGAACTACTTCTTCGCCGGGGCTGCATCCTCGTCGAAGCTACCGCCGTGTGATTGCATATAAAAGAAGAGGAACAACCGTTTTTATTCAGAGGCGTGGACAGCTCAACACATAGACGGTTCGTCACTGGGTTCTTCCATTGCAGCACTGTGCAAAGTCAGGTCAGGTGATATTGTTCTTAATCTATTCCATTGTTTATTTATCCCTATATCATTATGGCTCCTAATGGTGATAATAGCTCTATCGCGGAATTAAATACTGCTAAAGAATGTTTGTTTAGCCAGTTTAATCGTTTTAAGGATTTTATAGAAGGTTATAGTGAAACGCAATTCCATATCTTAAAACTTAAATTAGAAAGGGCTGAAGGATGGCATAATGAATTTGTGGTTGTGTATAAGGGACTTATCTATCTATACATATATAAAGGAAAGTCACAACCCTGAATAATCAACGCAGAGCTGTAACCACTGGTACTACGAACTTGAAATTTGGTTGGAAGGTTCAATTTGTCACGTAAGGTAGTGCTAAGAAGAGATATTTTGAAATTCTACCCCTAAGGGGGTGAAAAGGAGTAAAATGTGTTTTCACAAATTCCTCAATAGGTATCTCTTACACCCGATGAGATATCGACTTGGTGTTTACTTGCAAAGATTTTCAAGCCTAATGCTTAAAAACGTATTTCAGGATTTTGCCCTAATCAACCCCTAAAGGTGCAAATATGGATTTGGAGTGAATTAAAGAATCATTTGTATCTCCTATGTTTTTTGAGTTATAATACATTTTTTTGGCATATAGATGTATTTTTAAAATATTTAAAAAGCGGTTTAAGGGATTTTGATAAAAAATAACCCTAAGAAGGTGAAAAGGGGTAAACTGTGTTTTCACGATTGCCTCAATATCCCTTAATCCGATAAGACTTGGCGTTTGGTTGCATATTTATCCAAAGCAAATGTCTAAAAACGCATTTCAAGATTTTGCCCTAATGAACCCTTAAAGGTGCGAATCTGCATTCGGGGTGAATTATAGAACCCCTGGTTTCTCCTGTATTTGCTGAGTTAAAGCATTCTTTGTTATCATATAGATGTACTTTTAAATTTTTTAGAAAGGGGTTTAAGAGGTCTTTTAAAATTTCACCCCTAAAACGGTAGAAAGGTGTTTAAGAGGTCTTTTAAAATTTTACCCCTAAAGCGGTAGAAAGGGAAAAAAGGAAAAGGGCTAGGGGGTTAAAAAAAATTTCGCTGTGGGTTCATTTTAGAATAAAACGAGCTGAAAGAATTTTCAGAAATTTTACTTCTAAGGCATGGAAAGGAATAAACTGTGTTTTCACGAATTTCTCAATATCGCTTAGAATAAAATAGGAGAATTTCTGACATTCCATCCCCAAGTGGTGGAAACGGGTATCCTGCTATAATTTATGAATACAACATTTAATAAGTACATATATTTTTGATTTTATCTCATTGTTATACTAAAACTACAAGGATATCAACAATGATTATAAACCACGTGACCATAGTTTTGAATTTAGCGCCAATATAATTTTGTTTCCACTAGTGGCAGCACTGAAACACCTGAGTGTTTTCGTAAACAACACTTGTATATTCATTGACGTTCGTGTGCACCTTGTAATGAATGCATTTCATTAGAATCTGTTAAAAATTGTTGTTTTCTTTGTGTGCATTTAGTGCACATTGAACACAATTTTAAAAAATGTAATACCAAAACTACTCTGTGAGTTTCTAATTTACTTCAGTTTGAGCATCATTATGAGACCTCACCAGACATGCTTAACGTTACTCCTTAAAAATTGTTGTTTTCTTTGTGTGCATTTAGTGCACATTGAACAAAATTTTAAAAAATTTAATACGTGAAGAATAAAAGAGTTAAGGAGAACTTTTTTCGGAAGAATATTGTTTCTTTTTACCTACAATATTATTTTGCAACCTTTGTTAGTTTAGCGTATTGAGAGAGGGATAGGGGGGGGGGGACTTCAGAATTCATTTAAGATTTAGATGAAGAAACAAACATTTATAGTTCGTACGAAGAACGGGCATCTTGCTAGTAAATTATATAAAATTGGGACGTTTTACTTATTTTCATTATAGTTGAAAAATTGGACAATGTTTCAAGTAAAGAATGGCAAAATTTAGTGGACCCAAACACCTTGCCTACATGGAATCAATTTACTGAATTTTTAAACAAACGTTGTGGTGTGTTAGAGGCGTTGTATCTCACGACTTCTACAGAAGATCTGAAGAAGAAGCCGAATAAACATTTTAATATGGCAGTTACAACAGGATGTGCAATTTGCTGTAACGACCATAGAGTGCAGGAGTGTCCTACTTGGTCTTCATTGGAACTAAAGGCAAGGAAGGATTTAATTAAGAAACACAAGTTATGTCTTAGGTGTTTAACTGCATGGCATTGGAAGCACAGATGTCGACGTCATGCTTGCTCAAAGTGGAATTCTGGAAAATTCTGAGAGACCGAAAGATGGACTTTGGGTCAATTTTTTTTAGACAAACAAGACTAGGATGGTTCTTATCAGGAGCCATGATTCCTAGTGCGCCTACAGGAAACAAAACTATGGTAAATTTGGCTCTGCAAGAATGTTTGGTTAAATTCTGGCAAGTGGAACAGTGCATTGAAAGCATTGTCTAGAGAACAGCGAACATGTGAAGATCACTACGTGACAAACACATCTAGAGATGCTACAAAACGGTTCATAGTAAACATTTCCTTGAAGGCAGAGCTCTATGCTCTAGGAGACTCATATCAACAAGCTTAAAGACGGCTATTGAGCATAGAGAAGAGATTTCGTACCGACAGCAATTATAAGATTGCACATGCTGAGTTTATGGCTGAATCTCAAATTGGGTCACATGCATAAGGTGGATGAACCTCCAGGCGACCGTTATTTTATGCCTCATCGTCATCATGGAGTTACTAAAGAGGGTAGTACTTCCACAGGGTTACGTACTCTGTTTGATTCTAGTGCAAAAACAACGTCAGGCTATTCCTAGAATGATTTACAATTAGTTGGACCTGTTGTTCAAAATGATCTTTTTGCAATTTTAGTTAATTTCCGTAAACCCAAATATGCGATGACATCAGATATCGAGAAGATGTATCGTCAAATACTAGTGCATCCCCAACACCGAAAATTCCAAAGTATATTATGGCGTTGGCATGAGTCAGAGGACATACAGATGCATGAATTGTTAACTGTTACTTATGGAACTACTTCGGCTCCTTTCTTAGCGACTAGGTGCATCAAGCAGATAACACTAGATGTGTCGGAATCAGAACCAAAGGTTGCACACGCTTTAAGCAACTGTATGTACGTTGACGATTTTCTGGGTGGCGGAGATACAATAGAAGAAACTAACTAATTTTGCAAGAATGAGGCTATAGATTATGAATGGATGATGGATTTTCTCTGAGGAAATGGTTATCCTGTGATGCACGGGTGCTAGAAGGCATTCCTGCAGATGGGATGCGACAAAGACTTTAGCATTAGTTTGGAACCACCAATCCGACAACTTAATGTACCAAATTGAAAGCCCGGATGGTCTACAATTTATTAGTAAGAGGGGATTGCTGTCATGTATTTCAAAAATATTTGATCCCCTTGGATTGCTAGCTCCATCAATAATATTGGCAAAAATAATGTTACAAAGACTGTGGCAAGAATATATCAAGTGGGACGATCCGCTTCCAGAGCAACTTCGTTTGAAATGGCTGGAATTTGCGAATTACTTGCCACATTTAAATAAGATACATGTTCCCAGATGAGTGATAGCAGGTCATGCTGCAGCAATCGATATCCATGGTTTCGCGGATACTACAGAATCAGCTATTGGTGCATGCATGTATTTTATAAGCGAAGCTGAATGTGGTGTACCTACAGCGAGACTTGTATGTGCAAAATCTCGGGTAGCACCATTGCGACCTGAAACCATACCTAGGTTGGAACTTTGTGCTGCAGCTTTACTAACAAGACTGGTACATAAGGTAAAGAAGTTTCTGCATTTAAATATTATGGTCCGATTCCACTGTAACATTAGCATGGATAAAAACGAAACCGTACTTGCTAAAACAATTTGTTGCCAATCGCGTCGCGCAAATACAAAACATGTACCATCAGGTGATAACCCAGCGGATTTACTTTCTAGGGTAGTACGTCCTGACAAGCGGATTGGCCGACGCAATCAATTTCAGTGGACTGTAAAGACATGCTTGAGATGCGGGCAACAAGAATCGTTGGAACACCTGTCACAAAAATTGAGCAAAACATATTCCTGAACATATCGAGAATGGAAAATATGCTACGGGCGGGAGCTCTTGCATTAAGGTAGTTTGAAAGTTGGAAATCCAAATCCAGCATAGTGGGACCATTTAAACCGTCCGAGCTGAAGAATGTACTCAAACGATTGATACTTGTAGGACAGTCCAAATACTTCAAGGCAGAAGTGCAAGATCTACAGAAAAAGAGATTGATTGCTAAGCGCAGTTGTTTGTTTCGTTTAAGACCGTTCGGTGATCCTGAGGGAATTTTGCGAACTGGAGGCCGTCTAGAGCTTGCCAAAATGGATTATGACTCCAGACATCAAATAATATTGCCTGCTGGCAATGAGCTTTCACGGCGCATAGCAGAGGCAGAACACGAAAGACTGTTTCATTGTGGGCAACAACAGCTTTTGTCATCGTTGCGGCGGAAGTATTGGCCAATAAGAGATAGAATATTGGTAAAAGGCATAATTAGTAAATGTATCCCATGTTTCAAGGCAGATCCAAAAAGTGTGACATCTGTGTTTGGAGTTCTGCCTGCTGAACGTGTTTTGCCATCACCACCATTTTTCCATACCGGAGCAGATTACAGTGGGACGTATTTAGTAAGAGACAAGCGCGGTAGAGGTTACAAAATTACTAAGGGTTACGTATGCGTGTTTGTTTGTCAACGAAAGCGATTCACCTAGAACTAGTGTCGGATTTGACTACAGAGGGATTTATTGCTAGAAGGGGCAAACCAAAGTCGACATCTACAGATAACGGAACAAATTTTGTAGGAAGCAACAATGAACTAAGGGAATTGTGAAAATTCTTAACGGAAAAGAATTCAAAAATTCATGATGTGTTGCCTGGGGAACGAATAGATTGGCACTTTATTCCCCCGAGATTTCCAAGTTTCGGTGGGACATGGGAAGCTGGAGTGAAGTCTGTTAAGAATCATTTGAAGCGAGTGGCTGGCCAAGCCTTATTAGTTTTGTAGGAATTCTATACGCTGCTGACTCAAATTGAAGAAATTCTTAATAGTAGACCCTTAACGCGATTAAGCAGTGATTCTTTAGATCTCAATCCCTTAACCCCAGGACATTTCCTAGTCGGCCGTCCTCTCACTTCGTTAATCGATGAAAACCTAAGTGATGTAACAAATAGACTATCACGATTTAAAATAGTGCAATAAATTGTGCAGAATTATTGGACCCGATGGTCAAAAGAATATTTGCACGAACTACAACAAGTCAGAGGTAATCGTACACCGTCTAACATCGAAGTGGAAACTTTGGTGATTCTAAAGGAAGACAATCTTCCTCCATGTAAATGGAAGACTGCACGTGTTACCGAAGTGTTTCCGTGTGTTGATGGTGTTATAAGAGTAATCAAGGTTAAAACCAGTGCGGGAGAATCTAAACGTGCTGTTCGAAATGTGTCCATCTTACCGATCTGATTAGTTTAGATTAACCTTTATGATTTACAAATCAATGTTTGATTAGCTTGTTAAAATATAAGAAATGGGATTTAAGTGTTTTTCGTTCAGATAATGGTTTCATTTAGGTTTCATTAAGGTTTCTTGTTTCTCTTTCAGGCTAATGTATCGTTGTTTACTGTCATTATTGTGAATTGTTCTAGATTTCTTAGAGAACAATGCATTATCTATAATAATATTGTTTGTACTACATCTAGGTTAGAAACAATGTGTGCGAACATCGGTTTTAACATTTCGGTAATGATCTCATTTTGTAGTAATTCCGATCATTAGGCGCAATATGTGTCAGAGAGTTAGCGCTGATACCCCCTCTCGTGCATAACAGTATTGCTTGCGCTACATTAACGTCTGGCAGTAGCCAACCACTCTTGGTGCATGAGGGACAGGTTTGGCCAAGAGTAAGTTTGCGAACGCCATTAATTTAGTGCTGTATAGTTACGTTTAATAAAGTATCTAATTAAACGATGGTGTTTTAGTGAACAGTGACACTATTTGTAAATTAAAATAGTTTAAAAATAAATATTTTTCAAATACTACTCTATTTTCTTATATTTACAACAATCTAATCTGAATAATGACATTTCTTGATAACACACAAAATTAAGTACTACTAAGGCTAATAAACTGCCCAGGTACTAGTTATGAAGATTAAAACACGAAAAGTAAATTCGCGAAACAATACGATTTATATAATGCAAACCTGATTCATTTCAGTAACATCCAAAACATCTGCTTCAAAAGTTATTAATTTGTATGCTTAGTTGTAGCCAGTATTCCTTAAAATTTGTATAATTCATTACGCTAAGAAAATTTAATTTATCACCAACACAGATAATAAAGATAGGCGGTAACGCATAAATAAAATAATACGCTTCCAGTAAAACACAGATAATATATAATAATGTACTTCCAGTAAAATGTACAAATAAAATAAATAAAACACTACTTGTACAATAACGTTTCACTGCTCGCCATTTGTGAACGTTTTGATGACAAATTCTCTTTGTTTCTCTTTAGTTACATAAAAGCAGTTGGGTGCAAAATGTTAGCTGCACACAACGGAATGCTCCGTCAGCTGATTAACATCTATACCATAAAACTGGAAATATTTATGTTGTTACACTTAACAGTAAGTGTCATAGTAGGACTAGTACATACATACATACATACATAATCTGTAACCCCTTATACCGCTTATAGTGTCGGGGTGCCGAGCGCACCGAGCCGCTGAGGGTGTGTGCATTTTAATTTCGGCGGAGGTACTTGGGGTAGTGGAGCCTGTCTGGCTAGAACACTACGCCCGCTCTCCAGATGGTCACCCATCCAAGTTCTGACCGAGCAGACTGGTGCTTAACTTTTGCAAGTGCCGTGAGAGATGCATCACCACTCAGCCGTACTGCCGGCAGGACTAGTAACATTGTATAACTTATGATTAGCTGTATAATAAATAACCATTAGAATATAATGCAATGTACTGGAGTCATAAATAAATAGTGTTGGTTATGACATGGTTGAAACAATTTTTTGGCTTAGCCTAATTGTTTCGCCATTTATCCAATTATTTCAGTTTTAACCTGTATATTTTTAGTTAAATTATAAATCCTTTTGCATTTCGAATTCGTAAATTTTCCAAACCAACGCATTTTGTGCCTGTATCAAGTTCTTTTCGTTTGCGCGATGCCCTCTCGACCTCCGCGCTATTTCTTATCAGAGTCCGAGCTTGCCTTTGGGCACGAATTGTTGATACTTGGCACTTGCTGTCTTCGCTTTGCCCGCCGCGTTCGGCGTGGCTAAAGTTTATGTTCAAGTCAATTTACGTGCGCTCAATTAATTTAATGAGCAGTGTGTGCTTCCAAGGGCTGATTATGATCAGGTACGATTGCGCTTTTCTGTTTTATTATCTCCATAGTAATTAGATTTTTCTTAGCTCTTAATTACCAGCTTCATACACGAGTTTTTCTCGGAGGCCAAGCCTTATCGCACTTTCGACACCTGCTGGGTTCGGCGTTGCGGTCTTTTTGGGGATGCTTCTGCAGCAGTTTTCGGCGCATCCACGTCGATTTCAACGATATGGTCGCAGTTCACGACTAACTTATTTGAACCGAAGGGTGCAGCTACCCCGGGCTGGGTTTGCTGTTAGCCATTTGTCCGCGCTGGAGAAGCGAGGTTAGTTCCGAGATTTATCGTGTTTTTTAATACCTGGATTTTACATTTATTTAAAATTGAAATGCCTACGTTTTGCAATTATTAACATGTAATGTAATGTTCAATTTGATACATGCTCTTGCTTTTTACATTAAATTTTCATGCTTATATCTAATTATGCCCAGTATTTAAATTTTCTATTTTTATGTATTTCGACCCTCTGTAAAAGGTACAGTCATGCTTTTTTTTATTGTCAATAGCCTAACAGAAGGTTTAATTAAATGACTGAGGTATGCATATTCCACGAATGTTTTTGGTAAATTATTAAACTAACCCGAAAGGGGTTCTTAATTTTATGCGTGTCGCAACCTTCAGTTAAGATACACAATTTTGTTATTACATTATTTACATTTTAATTATCCTGATCATTGATTACTGACATTTCAAAACTTTTATTAATGATTAATTAAATGCTAGTCACTTGCAATTTATTTTTCTTCTTATTATTTGAAATCTTTTGATTTCTGGCGCCCATTTCCATTTCCTTTTCCTTTTTTTGAAGACATTCCAGGATGATTTGAACCTACGATCTAAGGCCGCCGATATTTGAGCTAGTTCGGCCAGCGCGGTGAGTAAAGAAAGAGTTTTTCAGAGCTGCCGTGGTGTATAAATGGTAGGGGGGTTGATCTGCGATTTTTACTACCATTGCTTATTTTATTAATGAATCGCAGGTCGGCTTCCTTATTGTTTCATGGTGCCGAAACCCGCGCGATAATAATAAACAAAAAACCGCGTAAAAAGAGTGTTTCAGGTGAAAACAAAGTCGCAGTAGTAGGCAACAATGGGCGACGAAGATACTACAACAGGAATTCGACCCCCGAAGTCACTCGAAATCGCCAGCGAAGCGGATATGAGCAAAGCATGGAAGATGTGGCTACAACAATTCAACTGGTATGCTACAGCTACAGGTTTGGCCAAAAAACCCGCAGAAATACAATGCGCTATATTCATGTCAACGATAGGGAAGGATGCAGCAGTAATTTACAACACGTTCAACTTAACATACGAGGAGGCAAAGAACTTGAAAACTATACAAGGTAAGTTCGAAAAACACTTTGTTCCCACTGGAAATGTAACGTATGAGCGATACATATTCAATAAAGCACAGCAAGTCCCCGACGAATCGTTTGACGAATTCTTAACATCGTTAAGACACAAAATTAAAAATTGCAATTATGGTGACCTAGAAAACAGCTTACTATGCGACAGAATAGTTTGTGGTATACACAGCGACGCTCTAAGATCAAGATTACTTGAAGAAAGCAATATTCAGCTAGAAAAAGCAATAAGTATCTGCAGAGCCAACGAACAGGCCCGCAAACAATTAAGTAAGATAAAAGAACAGCATGAAACAGCTCAAGTGGACGCAGTAAAATTCAAGAATAAAGCTACAACTAGCAAAAAAAACATAACCAAACAAGAACATGAAGAATATGAATGCAAACGGTGTGGCACAAAACATGGGAGAAAATCATGCCCGGCTTATCAGAAGAAATGCAAAAGATGTCACAAGAAAAACCATTTTACTAGCATGTGTAGGGTAAAAGAAATAAAAACGGTACAGATGACAGCTTCAGAAGACGACAGCGATGAAGATGTTTTATATATCTCAGCACTACAGACAGAAAATGAAGCTACAGATTGGTTTGAAACGCTAACACTACCAAAGAATAAGAAGGTCAAATTCAAACTAGATTCCGGAGCTCAATGCAACGTCATCTCGGAAAGCATAGCACAAGCCGCTGGCCTGCAAATATACCCCTCAAAGGTAAAACAACTAGTATCGTACTCAAATCATGCTCTTAATGTTTTAGGTGAAAGTTTGGTAAAAATTGAAACTAAACGTCATAATGAACCTATCAAAATAATAGTAGTAGATCAAAAAGTACAACCAGTGTTAGGTAAGGATAGTTGTGTAAGTTTAGGCCTAATACAAAGACTAGACATGGTAAACATACAATCGCACTCAATATTTAAAGGCACAGTATGCTTGAAAGGTTTCGAGTATGAAATAGACCTAATTGAAAATCCAAAGTTAACAATAAGTCCAGCGCGTAGGATCCCGCATGTCATAAGAACTGAAGTCAAGAAAGAATTGGATCGGATGACCAATATGAGAATCATCGAGCCAATCAACGAACCAACTCCAGCAGTATCTCCGATGGTAATAGTAAAGCAAAAGGGTAAGTTGCGAATCTGCATAGATCCCTCGGAAATAAATAAAAACTTAAAACGAAGGCATTACCCATTGCAAACAGTTGAAGAGATAACAACAAGGATTGATGGTTCAAAATGGTTTACAGTATTAGATTGCAGGAAAGGATTCTGGCAAATTAAAGTCACAGACAGGACAGCCAAATACCTTACTTTTGCAACACCATGGGGACGTTATAAATGCTTAAAAATCCCATTTGGACTCGCCTCAGCACCCGAAATTTATCAACAAATAATGTGTAAAATAATCGGGAATACAAAGGGAGTTGAATGTTCAATGGACGACGTACTAATACATGCAGCAACAAAAGAAGAACTAGATCAATTAACAAATAAGGTCATTAGAATGCTAAATGAGAAAGGATTAAAATTAAATAAATAAAAATGCCAATTTTCCAAAACACAAATCAGATTTTTGGGTCATCTGTTAACCGCAGAAGGAATACTACCAGATCCACAGAAAGTCGAAGCAATTGACAGGTAGAAAACACCAACAAACGTCAAAGAACTACAAAGACTCCTTGGAATGGTAACATACCTATCCAAATTTATACCAAATTTGGCAGAAATTACAGCCCCACTCAGAATATTACTCGAAAAAGGAAGTGAATGGGTATGGGACACACAACAAGAAACTGCAACACAAAAAATTAGAGAACTGCTTAAAAAACCACCCCTTCTAGGTTACTACAATCCTAAACGGTCAGTAACTTTATCAGTGGATGCGAGGAGCACGGCAGTAGGAGCAGTATTACTACAGGAACACAAACCAATAGCCTATAGTGCAAAATCGTTAACCAAATCCCAGATTAATTATAGCCAGCTAGAAAAAGAAGCTTATGCAATACTAACTGGATGCAAAAAATTCCATGAGTACATTTGGGGTCAAAAATTAGAAATTGAAACAGATCACAAACCACTTGAAACCATATTTAAAAAATCTATTTACGAAGCTCCACCAAGACTGCAGCGAATACTATTTGAGGTCATGCCCTACAATCCGATAGTTAAGTATAAAAAAGGAACTGAACTGTATATAGCAGACACCTTAAGTAGAGATTGCCAGCAAAATACTGAAAACGAAGATGAAGCAACCCTACAAATACATGTCGTCATACCAATGTCCACAGATAAACTACAACAAACTAAACAAGCTATAAAGAATAGCAAGGAACTTCAAATGCTAAAAAACACAATTCTAAATGGTTGGCCTACTGGGAAATCAGAAATACCACCTGAAATTCAAAAATATGCCAACTGTAAAGAGCAGCTGTCGTACCATAATGGTTTACTATTCAAAAATAGCAGAATTCTAATACCAGAAGCTATGAAACCTGAAATCCTAAAATACAGCCACCTAGCACACAAAGGAGTACAGGGAACATTACATATTGCAAGAGAAAGTGTTTTCTGGCCCAAAATGTCAGAAGATATACGAAACTATGTAACCAGTTGCGCTACCTGCAACAAGAAACAAAAAGACAACATAAAGGAACCAATATTACCACAACCAATACCAGAACACCCGTGGTCACAGGTAGCCTCGGATTTATTCCACCTAAAAGGAAAAGACTACATAATAATTGCGGATAGTTACTCAGGATTTTTCGACTTCCAACAACTGCCCAACCTAAATAGCAAAACTATAATAGACATACTAAAAAAATGGTTCTCCGTTTATGGAATACCAGAAGTATTAGCGACTGATAACGGAAGACAACACATCTCCGAGGAATTTAAAAAATGCACCACCGAATGGCAATTTCATCATCGTTTATCAAGCCCAGGGTTCCCCAGATCCAATGGACTGGCTGAACGTTATGTACAGGAAGCAAAGAACTTAATCGATAAATGCAACGAAGAACGCTCTGATATATACCTAGCACTACTACATCACAGGAACACTCCTCGTGACAACCTTGGGTCAGCAGTCCAACGACTAATGAGTCGAAGAACAAAAACCCTGTTGCCTACTACTGATGATCAGTTAAAACCTAAAATAAACAAAAACGTTATCAAAGAACTCAATCGTCTTAAAATAGTGAAAAATATTATGCAGACAAAAGTTCAAAACCAAGTGATAAATTCAAACGTGGTGACAATGTACTTTACCGTAATAATAAAAAAGAGTGGTTACCGGCAAAAATTATACATCAAACGCCCGAACCAAGGTCATTTGTGATAGAGACACCCGATGGAGCCACATACAGAAGAAATACGTGGTTCCTCAAACACCACAAAGAAGCCACCCCTGAAAAAGAAGTATTCGATACACCCCTCCTATCGATACCCACCAGTCAGCAGCCTACACCTAGAGAGGAAGAACAAAGAGCCCCTGAGAGTAAAGAACACCCAATAGAAGAAAACAAAGAAGTGATCCAGACTCCTTGCCAGGAGGCAGCGACTACAGAGGACGAAGAAAAGGCAGAGAAGAGTGAAACGGCCAGGCTCAGCAGCAAGGGAAGAAAAATTAAAACGCCAAAGAGAATGACTTTATAAAAAGAAGGGAGATGTCATAGTAGGACTAGTAACATTGTATAACTTATGATTAGCTGTATAATAAATAACCATTAGAATATAATGCAATGTACTGGAGTCATAAATAAATAGTGTTGGTTATGACAGTAAGGAAATTTGAATTAGGCTGAAAACACACGAAGCGGTTCACGCCGAGCCGACTCCATGTATTTAAAGCGGACAAAACACACGCTGCGTCATGTAGCGCGTACGCCGACCGTACGCCGCGCGTACGCCGACCCTACCCTCATCCAGAAAAAGTGCCGATTGCGGTTTTCTTATCGCTTCGAGCGTACCCTCAAGTCTGTGCTATCTTATGACTGTACACACGACAAGCGGTTTCAAAGCGGTGAGTATCAGGCGCGGTTGTCAAATATCTTTGTCATATATGAAAATATTTTACTTAGATGAGTAGTATCTGACTGATCATTTGTTTTGAAGGTTATATATGTCCTAATTTAATTTTAGTGGTAAATATGTGTTCCAATATCGAAACCGAAAAATTAATAATGAAAATCCAGGCAAGACCAGCCATATGAGACATGCAGCATGTTGATTATGCAAATAAAATAAAACGAAAACGAATCAATTGTCTTCAATAGGAATACTGGCAACATGTCGTCGTTATGTTTATCGCGACGACTTTTTAGCCGATTCGTGTGTTTTATAGCAGGCGGCCTCCGAATCGGCTGCCGACTGGGCGCCGACTCGTGTGTTTTATATCGCAAGCGGCCGCCGAGTCGGCTGCCGACTGGGCGCCGCCTCGTGTGTTTTATCGCAGGCGGCTGCCGACTCGGCCGCCGACTCGACGTGAACCGCTTCGTGTGTTTTCAGCCTAAATGTATAAATCGTTATTATACCAGTACTAGCTGAAACCCGCGGCATATGCCGCATTTAAAATGTACGACAAATGTAATAACTTTTGTTGCACTAAAGACAGTTTTAAAAGCACGCTAGAGATTGGCAGTAAGGAAAAGTTCAAAAAAATATATTTTCAAATGGAAAGTCTCTGGAAAGGAAACGCTTGTCTCTGGAAGGCGTCCTAATTAATACGACGTTGTTGGATGCAGTAAAAAAAATCAGGAAAGAATTAATACTCTTATGAGATTATATGTGAGAATTATTTGTGCCACCGAAATAATTTTCAGCTGCTTGCAATCTGTGTTTCTTTTCAGGTTTAATCCGTTGAGGCGTTGAGCGTCATAAAAATATAAATGCGGTAACTCAAGTCTCCAGTTACGCCGTTACTGTTATTGTTAAATAACTCGATTAATTATTATTTCTTTGTCATTTTAAACTGGCATTATTATTATTATCTCTATAATAGCAACCATAAGTAACTGTTTATATGCTAGCGAGTTGTTCTTAAATCGCTAGTGAATTAATAGTAGATTGTTCTACAAGTTAAGAAAAGTGAGAGTTTTCCGGCGAATGTAAAAGTTTTACGTGAGCATGGAAGAATAACTTTTCCAATGTGTTGAACATGCAATGTTTCCGTGTAATTGACAAAAATATCTTTTTAAATAATTTTGGTCAAAGTATGGAAGCGTAATGTTTACTGTACTGTATAAATACAGAGTCCGGCAACAAAGCGGGGGTGGAAGATATTTCTAAAACGATGAGAGTTACATGAATATTGTGTACATAAAAGTTGTAGGTACGAAAGTGGTGCACATTACTAAAATAGTTTTGATTATACAGGGTTTCGCAAAAAAGTATGGCGAATCAAACTTACTTTTTTTTAAATAGAATGCCCTATATTTGGGTAGCTTAAAAGTTTTCTATTGAAATACTCATCATTTTCAGATAAAGTTGTATGGGTCTAACGTCAACTGTTTTGGAGATATTAACAATTTTATGCAAAAAAATGCTGAACTTCAAGGCGACTGCTTTAAGCGACAGAAAACAATTGAATGAAGGAAAACGTTACCAAAAAATTATGATTTTTGTAAACTATCTTTCAAGTGTAAAATGGTGGATCTGGGTATTAATGTTATATAGGGTGCTCAATATTTGCAAATTTAATAATTTCGATTATTTTTCAAATGGAACGCCCTGTATATTTTTGTATTTTTGAAGAGCCCTTTTAATGAGCTTTCTTTTGATATGTTACTTCATACTTCTAAGTTCAACTGTTTTTCAGATATGCCTGTTTGACCATAAAAACAATTTAAACCCCTTAAGATGCTTTATTTCAAGGGATAAAAACAAACGCCCTTAAAATAGTGATTTAAACGCATGATCTCTCTAAAAATAAAAGCACAAAATCCAGGTTTAGAAAATATAAATTCAGTCAGTGTTGATACAGGAAATTATAAACACGAAAAAAAAACGATAAATGCAGGAATAAATTAATTCCACAGTCAAATTAAATCAGATA
This sequence comes from Agriotes lineatus, assembly GCA_940337035.1. NCBI lineage: Eukaryota > Metazoa > Arthropoda > Insecta > Coleoptera > Elateridae > Agriotes > Agriotes lineatus. Next base: position 103,311 of record CALNHX010004504.1, on the reverse strand, counting down.
AAAAAAAGCCAATACACCAAAAGCTTATACGTAATTACACTAAATGTTCAAATAGTTCTCATTTCCTGCTCTGAGTATTAAAGCTGTACAGAGAATTCATAATCTGCAAATATAATTAGTTTGATTTATTTAAATGGAACACCCTGTATATCCCTGTATTTTTAAAAAGTACTTTTAATGAGCTTTCTTCTTCCACTTCATTTCCTATCTCAAAATTCGGTCGTATTGGTTATTTCTAGTTTTGAGTTCTGGTTCAATTTTTGTATTTTAAGCTTGGTTTTATCTTTTGTTTGAAGAATTCATGTGTTTAAATCATTATTTTAAAGGCGTTTGTTTTTTATCCCTTCAAATAAAGCATCTTAAGGGGTTTAAATTGTTTTTTATGTTTAAACTCGCATATCTGAAAAACAGTTGGAACTTCAGAGGTATGAAGTAACATATCAAAAGAAAGTTCATTAAAAGAGCTCTTCAGAAATATAAAAATATATAGGGCGTTCCATTTGAAAAAAAAATCTAAATTAAATTTGCAAATATTGAGCACTCTGTATAACATTAATACCCAGATCCACCATTTTACACTTGAAAGATAGTTTACAAAAATCATAATTTTTTGGTAACGTTTTCCTTCATTCAATTGTTTTCTGTCGCTTACAGCAGCCGCCTGAAGTTCCGCAATTTTTTGCATAAAATTGTTAATATCTCCAAAACAGTTGACGTTAGACCCATACAACTTTATATGAAAATGAAGAGTATTTCAATACAAAACTTTTAAGCTACCTAATTATACGGCATTCTATTTAAAAAAAGGTAACTTTGATCCGCCACACTTTTTTGAGACACCCTGTATAATCAAAACTATTTTAGTAATATGCACCACCTTAGTACCTACAACTTTTATATACACAATATTTATGCAACTCTCATAGTTTTAGATATATCTTCCACCCCCGCTTCGTTGCCGGACCCTGTATAAATTAACCATTATACATTATAGAATAGAGCTTACTTGAAAATAGATGAATCTGTTATTAATTCATTTAGTTCATTTTTAGGTGAAATCAATATGATTTTGAGCAGTTATGAAAAATATCGAAAAGTCACTTTTTTTAATGTCACCAATGGCAATGTGAAAAAATAATACATTATAAGAAAAAGAAAAGCATAATTTTTCCCAAGATGTGAGTTTGCAGCTCAAGGGCGATGCCAAGCACTACAAATACACAGAGGGAAAAATGGTGTTCTGCCCTGCCGTGTATATACAATTTTTTCAACCGCCAGGATCAAAACCATAAGAAACATATTTTTCGACAACTGACATCGAAAGTAGATTTTTCTCACTGTCATTTGACAACAGAAAGTTGACATTTGCCGCTGAGCGTGCGTTTTCATCACTTTGCCGCTCGCCGAGCGTTTTGGGTTTATCCCACATGTGTTCTATCTGGTTCAGGTCTTGTGAGCAGGCTGGCCAATCCAAAAGTGTAATTCCAACTTCGTTTAGATACTGCAGAGTAATGTTGGCTACGTGTGGCCGTCCATTATTTTGCATTAAACGGAAGTTGTCACCAACAAAATGACTAAACGGAACAACATATTCCTCAAGAATGTTCCTAATGTACCTATCTGCATTGAGCGCTGCTCTATCACAGATGTTAAGCTCTGTGTGAGCATCTGAAGAAATCCCTCCCCATACCATTACCGAACCTCCAAAAAAATATGAAGTTGTGGCCATAGCACAAGCAGCATAACGTTCTCCTGGTCTTCTCCATACCCGTGAACGACCATCTGGAGCATCCAAAGTAAATCGAGACTCATCTGTCCATAATACGCATCTCCATTCGGGATCCCCCCAGTTGTGGTAAGTTCTAGCAAAATTTAGCCCAATCTTTAGCCATTCTTAAGCCCATTTTGAACGTTTTCTTTTTGAAACTTGTATAGCCACTTCCGCCGCCACTGCCAACGTGGTCGTAGTATCCATCACAGTTGATGAAGCGGTGATATCAGAAAAACTGAACGAAACAATCCGTTCGTGTGTGGCTGAAGTCGTTGTTCGTTTTTACCCGTACAGTTTTGCCCGTGCAGACAAAACTGCCAGAAAAGAACAACGTCTGTGGGGCCCTTTCTTATTGATATTTCATCACCATGCGGTACATAACCGTGGATTTTTTGTATTATAAGTATGAATTTAGTTGTGTTTTATATAAAAAGAAACAATATTCACCATTTATATCAAAAATAAAGAAATTGTAGCGAAAAAATGTAGATACCGCCTTTTGACTTTAAATTGCAACAATCGACCGAACACTAAATACAGATTGAAAAAGCGGCATCTACTTGACAATGTTGTATAATGGAAGACTTGATACTATTAATTTAATGAAACGGCAGTTGGCCGTATCTGAAAATTTGCGTCCACGAAAACAGACAATAAAGGCGGTATCTAACAAAACAAAAGAAGAAGGCGGCTTCTACACGCAGATACTGCTTTTTACTTTTGCATTTTACATATGACGCCTTCTTGCGCTTTATAAGTAACAAAATTTCTGTAGACAATTTTTTCTGAAATTTGTGATCCAATGAAATTAACTCTTTTCTAGTCATGTGGGAAAAATCAACCAATTAGATTATCCTTACATTGAAAACTACCCATGGGTTGTTATCACTTTGTGTACAGCAGTCAGTGCGGGTTGCTATGTTACGTCAAGTTTTTGACAGTTCGCAATGCAGTATTTTAAGATGTCATATTCTTTTTATAATTGCACTTCCACTAAATAAATGTAAATAAATGCTTTCAAGGGCAAAAAATTGTCTAACCGAATATCCCTCGACCGCTGGCGTCGGGCTGTTCCCAAGCAACGTGCTTTCGAAACCTGCAATAAAATTATTGCGTAATTATCACTGTCCTTGGGATATTATAGCTGATAAGTACCGCATTTTTTCATCTGAAAATCATAGTTACAGTGCAGATATCGATTTGCTACTTATCTAAAATGATTGGAATTTTGTACCAATTCCAACGATACCAATAACTCAATTTCGATTTTTTTGTAGATACCGCCTTCTTGCTTATGACGGCAGTATTGAGCTATACACATTTCAAACTAAATTAATCTTAATAGTAATATACGTTACGAGACCGGAAAGTAGTGTTTTGCAGGTCAAACCAAACTTGGTGAGCTCACGGTTTTCTGTATTTCTTAGGTAATCTTCAAAATGTCGCTATAATAAAGGAAACAAATTGTTATTCTTCATGTATCGGCATACCTGAAAATCAGCACGTATGCAGGTTTATTACCGACATCGTGGTACAACGCCAACTCTTTTTACTGCAACGTTTCATGCTCTCAAAGAAAGTAGATGTCTTCCAAGCGTTAGCATTCAGGATGTTGCTGAGCAGCAGTTGTTGAATTATAGCTCAATGGTTTTCTGTATTTCTTAGGTAATCTTCAAAATGTCGCTATAATAAAGGAAACAAATTTTTATTCCTCGTATAATCCTTCGTTGATCGGCATACCTGAAAATCAGCCCGTATGCAGGGTACAACGCCAACTATGTGGTATATTTGCAGCGCAATCAAAGCGATGCACAACAATTTGCAAAAGTTTCGTAGTCAAAATAATGTATAGGTTATGTGTACACATCAGAGTCAAAGACACATTTAATACGCTCAAAAAGTACGGCTTCAATATTTCCTTGCTTCGGCCGTTGGTTGCATTCAGTAACTCTCATTATTATTAACCAAAATTCACTTGCCTTTGAAGCTGTGTCAACAGTTTTGAAAAAACACAGGTAATATGCATCATAAATAATTGTTTTCTGTGATAATATCGCTATTAAAAGTTAAGGGAAGTTTGTTTACAAAAACCCGAAAATAGAAATAAACGAATGCAACCGTGGTACTTTTAGTTGTGTAAACACGGCTTTTAGTCTTCTGCATTATTATAAGTGACTAGCTGAAACCCGCGGCATATGCCGCATTTAAGATGTACAACGAATTTAATAACTAAAGAAAGTTTTAAAAGCACGCTAGAGATTGGCAGTAAGGAAAGGTTAAAAAAAAAATTCAAATGGAAAGTCTCTGGAAAGGAAACGCTCGCCTCTGGAAGGCGTCCTAATTAATACGACGTTGTTGGAACGCAGTAACAAAAATGGCGGAAAGAATTAATGCTCTTATGAGATTATATGTGAGAATTATTTGCGCCACCGAAATAATTTTCAGCTGCCTGCAATCTGTGTTTCTTTTCAGGTTTAAGCCGTTGAGGCGTTGAGCGTCATAAAAATATAAATGTGGTAACTCAAGTCTCCAGTTACGCCGTTACTGTTATTGTTAAATAACTCGATTAATTATTATTTCTTTGTCATTTTAAACTGCCATTATTATTATTATCTCCATAATAGTTTCCATAAGTAACTGTTTATAATGTTTATATGCTAGCGAGTTAATTTTCTTCTTAAATCGCTAGTGAATTAATAGTAGATTGTTCTAAAAGTTAAAAAAGTGAGAATTTTCCAGCGAATGTAAAAGTTTTACGTGAGCATGGAAGAATGACGCTGTAGCCCGCGCGCATTTAAAGTTTTGCGTGTTAGATAGATATACTTTATTTGTGACATTACAAAAAAAAATTCTTTTACACACGTCTACTATATGGCAAATGCTACACCAAATACATACAATATATACAGTTCACATTTAATTATATATATTTATTCCTAATTCAGTACGTAAAACATGCTTAGAGGCAGGTTTTTGATAACGGTGATAAAACTTAGATTAAATTTAGATTTTAGTTTATTGGCATACATGTTTAACGTCAGCGTACAAACAATTTCCAGAATATTTTATACCACATTGAATATTATGTATCATCGGATGAAAATTTTTATTATTTGGCCTGAATGAGATCAGGTGATTAAATCAATGCCAGAATGCTTCAAGGTAGCATTTGGCAACAAGATTTCAGTAATAATCGATTGTTTTGAGATGAGAGTGGAAAAATCAAGTAGCCTTGAAGTACAATGTACTACATGGTCTACGTACAAACAACATAATACGGTAAAGGTACTAATAGGCATCACTCCTCCTGGAGCAATATCATTTATATCACATGGATATGGTGGCAGAATAAGCGATAAAGGTCTAACAGAGGATTGTGGGATTTTAAACAATCTCTTGCCAGGAGATTTTGTATTGACAGATCGTGGCTTTTTAATAAAAGACTCCCTAGGACTACATATGGCCACAGTGATTACGCCTGCTTTTCTAAAAGGGATACGGCAGCTCGATCCAAGGGATATAGAATCAACCAGGAATATAGCAAGCGTGAGGTAGTGCAAGTATATTATTACAATAATTATCTTAACTACCTATATCTTTTTTTCAGAATACACGTCAAACGCAATATTGGAGTCCTTCGTCAAAAAAATACAGTTCTTCACGAAACAATGCCCATGTTTCTGGCGAAAAAGAAAACTGACGATGTTGCTGTGGTAGATCAGATATTAACAGTTTCTTGTGCCCTCGTAAATTTATGCCCTCCTATAATTGTATAATTATGAAATAAATCTTATTAACAAAGTTAATCTAATTATTTTTACTTTAATAATAATATTAATAATATCTACAAAAGTATTAATAGTTATTTAGACCACAAGTGTTACAAGTGCAACTATTTTTCACAAGTGTGAAAAATAAGCACGCTAACACGAGTCTATAAGATTTTTTAAAATTTCATTAAACATTCAAATCCAAGCCTATTTTGTATAGAATTGTATTTGCCTTCATTTTAGTCAAGTGCGTTGGTCAGTTCTGGTAACTAAGGAAACGTCGATTGGTAACTAAGGAAACGTCCAATTAGAATCGTTCATTCCTAAATTAAAAGCAAAGTGTCACTTTTTTTCACTGATTGAAAAAAAGTAGCACTTAACACACCGAAATTAATTAAAAAAAGCCTACTTTTTTAAATAAAATTTAAAAAAATTAGTTAATTATCAGTTCTGAGTGTCTTTTCCAAAGTGTGCGAAAAAGTTGTGGAAAATCGAATGGTATCGTTCCTGAATAAATATAGTCAAATTTATACCCATTCGGAGTCACGTGATAATCTAGTAATTTTACGTATGTCGATTCTTAAAAATGCAATTTTAGGGAAATAAATGACATTCCGTTTTGTAGGTTATCCTGACATATGCCAATTTCTAAAACAAGATTGCTACGGGTTTATTCTCTTATATGAAATTAAACTGAATTTACAGGTTAAAGAAAACATAACATGTCGTAAAAAAACCTGCTGCGTATAGCAAATTTTAAGTTAATTTCTGTGCATGCATATTCTGTTATAGAACATTGCCATTTGAAGCCTATTTCCTTGCACAATCTAACGGGTGTTCATAAACAGTCGTCATCCCAGTTGCTTTGAAAAACAAAATGTTATGTCTTTGATTAATTCGTGCAACACATGAAACGTCATTGAGTACTGTCATAGCGCATTTTTTTTCAATTTTAATAGACATACGTTTCTGAAGTCAAAACCTACTGGGATGACGACTGTTTATGAACACCCGTTATTTAGGGAAGAAACTGAATGTGAAAAATCTCCTCCAGATTCTTCAACCAAGCATTTTTTAGATTTTTTATGGTTACAAATTCTTTAGCTACATACATTTTATATATAGTGTCTTGACTGCTTCGTCGACTTCCGTTTTTGCATTCTTCACTTTCTGGCTCATATTTTCGGTAAATTGTGCTTTCCGAGATATTTAACGCAAGAGAAGCACGGCGAACAGCGTTGGAGGGTGAAACTGTTGATTTACTTTTATTAATATTGTACTCTTCATAAAAAACAACGCATAATATTCAAATTAATTGTTGTGACTGCATGTCCGATGGTTTCTTTTAATTTCCAGTTTTCGGCTCGACAATTTTAGGTTTTATTACCCTTATCTCAATAACTTACACGAAAAATATAATCTGACAGATTAGAAACGTCAAATTTTTAAAATTAATTTTATGAATCGACATGCCTTTTTTTCAAATTTCTTCCATTTCATCTATTTTACTAAAGATGAACAGTGACAGACAAAGGTCACGTGACTCCGAATGAGTATAATTTTGACTATACAATCTGTTCTCCGATACACAACACGGCTTCAGACAGCTCAGATCTACAGAAACTGCTAGTTTTAGCGTGCTCCGCTATGTCTATCAGCAACTGGATAACGGTAAATTTGTTGCATCAAAATTTTTCGACATATCGCGTGCATTCGACACTGTGAATGTGGAATGCATTAGAAAAAAGTTATGTTCCTTAGGCATTCGGGGCCCACTTCTTATGTGGCTGATATCTTTTCTTACTAACAGAAAACTGTTTGTTAAAATTAATGATGTAACGTCCACCACTGTCCGTATAAACTTAGATGTTGTTCAGGGCTCGGTATTAGGCCCCTTGCTGTATCTATTGTATGTTACCGATGTGCCCTTACATGTTATTATTATTATTATTTTTATTATTATTAATATACAGTCATATAATGCTGTATACTATCTACTTGATGAAATATAATGATTCCAATAATGCAATGAAATTTGTTGTCATCTACGTAATAGTACGATACATGAAATAAAAATTATGCGCCAACTTGACAACTTTGGCCCGCTCTACAAGTCGTAATTTTAGTCGCAGGTCAAATTGAAGCTATTTTCAACCTCTACAAGTTTGATAATGGCTACCTTTTCGCTAAATACAAAGAGAAATGAGACACAAGCTCAGAAGCTCGAAAAAAAATCTCGACCCTTTCACGCTTTCCTTTCGCGTTCGATATCTCGACAAATATTGCTCCTACGCGAAAAAGTAATAGAACATAAATTGTAGAACATTCAAAATTCTTACAAAGATGTCTACATTATTTTCATGTAGTGTTAACGGGAACCGATTTATCACAAAAAAATCAAACGCACTTATTTATCAAGATAGCGGAAATAGCACATAGGAAATTTGGTCGACAACTTGAAGTTAAGCTTTGCTGGACCTCACCAATACCCCAAAAAAGAAATTTCAAATTTCCCTTCACTTTCAAGCAAAAATGACATAGTGACTGGACTATAAGGATATTTTGAAACTATGTAAGCTACATTAACAATCAATAAAATTACACATGCTGTCTACACAACATAAAAGAATAATTAATGTCTAAATTAAGTAAGAAAAATAATTTTAATGCATAAAGTATCAAGGATATTTAGAAGCTATTTAATGTACATAAACAATCAAAATATTTACACAAAATAATTCTATTTATATTTACAGAGTTCACATAACCACTTTCCTTTAGGAATTTTTTTTAATTGTAGGCATGCTGAATGGTACAATTTTATTCTACATTTTCTGTCAGAACATTTTACCATTTGTTCGCCGTCGTCTGGTTTCCTACAGTGACACCATAGCTGCAATCCATAATCAAAATAGGTACATAACATTGTAACATATAATTCACAAAAATACAAACCTCTTCATCATCGGTGCCTATTACAATGTCACTGGAAATTGAACCAACACCTATAGCTCGCATGTCCATAGGGATGTCATCTGAACTTGGATCAGCACTCGTAGATGGCATATCCATCCGGAGATGCCCCAATCTGTGGGTACTGTCGGTTTAGACATAGACCTATTGTTTGCTACCAAAATGTATGTGGGTTTTCTCCGTCTTATTAGTGTAAGCTTGTAGGGCTTTCTTTTCATGTTCACAACCATAAACTGTAGCCGTCGTCTTAAAGCGAGTTGCTAAGGGATAACATACTGAACGTATCAAGGACAGGGATGGTTTTTCCAGTTTTGTTCTGTGAACGCCTTTAAATTTTGAAGCCGTAATTCGACCAGCTCTGTATTGGTACCACACAGCAGAATTTGCTTGCTTATTAGTATCATTTTCGAGTTTGCGGCATTCTACGATGGACATGCTCATATCTAACTCGGAACCTAAAATACAACATTTTTAGCTGCTGTCGTTGATCACATCGGTCATAAGTTGCCATAACAGCACGATTTACCTGCTCCTTATTTGGGTTTAGGGATTCGCAGGAGCGCACCGTGATTCGATTATCTTCTAGGAATTTCTTAACATCTTCATTACTAACTGTAGGTTAAACTTGAGTCAGAAATATAAAAGAACAATGCTCAATGCACACTATACTTGCGAGTACGAGTTACTTCTTTCGCCCACTTGCATTCATGGATGGCTTTTTCTGCATGAAGTTTTTTGATTTGCTGCTTGCCGCTATGATTTACCAGCTTGTTTCATTTTACTGGGCGAAGAGGCCAAGCATACAAATTTGCAGAAATATAGGTTATGTAGCGTTAACGTTAAACGTTGGCGTCGCTTTTACACTATGCTAGAAACGTACGGCTTGGATTTCGTTGCTTGGTTGCTTGGCAGCGTTCAGTAAGCAGATATGAAAATTAACCAAAGTAGACTTGCCTTCGAAGCTGAGTCAATAGTTTTAAAAAACACAAGAAATAGGCACAATAAATAATTGTTTTCTCTGATAATATCGCTATTAAAAGTTAAGGGAAGTTTGTTTACAAAAACCCGAAAATAGAAATAAACGAATGCAACCGTGGTACTTTTAGTTGTGTAAACACGGCTTTTAGTCTTCTGCATTATTATAAGTGATGATGATGATTAATTACAGATTCTTCTCATCTTAAATTTCATTCTACCTATATTTGTAAGAAAACTATGGAAAAATACATTTTCTAACCTATATGAACTGCAATTAGTTACACACTTTTTTAAAGACATTTTTAATGATTATTAAAAATTGCCTGTAATGATGTTTATTAAAATTAGACAAATGGCAATTTAAATTAGGCGCCAATATTGAAATAGTTACTACAACGCTCAACAGATGACGCAGCGTTACGGGGTGCTTTCAAATGTTCTAATCACAGGAAATTTTCCAACTTGACAAACTAAGTAAGAGACGTTAGTGTCGACTATCAAGGAAGCCGTGGCGCTATTTGTGTGGAAATTTTATCAGGTCTACAAAACCGGCACTAATTTTCGACGATTGCCAATGAAATATTCACCCTAAATGACAACCGCTTGACATTTTTTAGAAATCACTTATTCTTAAAAAGCAAACTTCAGAAGTTGCTCAATAAGTCTTAATTGAAAGATCAAAAATCGTATCTTCCTGTAAGCTGTTTTACAGTTTCTGTTTTCTATTTTGCACAAGTAAATTTTACTGTTGAATGGCAGAAATACAAATGGCAAATGGCTACAAAAGCGTCGATATTTAAAATACAATTTTACAACTCAAGCGAATCTTTTACCATTTATAAAATAGCTTACGATAGTCAGCCAAAATTTGTGTGGTGAAAAGGCAAAAGGTCATAAGTCAAAAATGGTCATCTTACAGGAACGTCAGAAAACTATTTTGCTGGAGATTTGAGAACAACATTTTATTCTTTTCGGTGGTAATCAAAAGAAACAAGTCGATTGCTTGACTAGAGCTTGATTTTCTATTGATTCTAAAACTATTTGTACTAGAAAATATATAAATACAGTAGTTATATCGTACCTTATCACATTTCTTTTTATACATTTTATGAAATAGCAAAAAGGTATAAGTTGACATATAGCTTTTTGCAATTTCTCACAATATATTGTTTGTGATAAATAATTACTATGACAAAACAGCATAAGTAGACATAAACAGGAATCTGTGGCTTCGAATTCGAAGAGGGCCTCGTTTGGTAGATATCAATATCACTTTTTACTCACCACGTGCATACGCTTTTGCAACCGTATTCACATAATAACATGGAGTTATATACACCTGCTTATCAAGAACACGACGCCACGCTGATAAGGCACATCCCAGCGCATTGTTATCTCTTTGCCACATTGGAAATTATGTAAAACTTTAGAGTCATTCTTTGCTAGTTTGTAACAGAGCTAAGACGGTTTTTGCTTTTACCTGTAATTACGAAATAAAGTTTATTTTTAAAAAGCTGTTTTTTCGATTTAATCATTTAACTGAATTCTGCTTCGAGCAGCGAAGCTGAGCGGTTGTGAAGTGCATTGCTCTGTTATCGTCTAGTTTCGTTACAAGTGCAATCTGCGAGCTCCGCTCGTGTCTGCTATCGCGGCACGCGCGGACGCATACTATCGTATCTACCAAAACAAGATCGACATGAATTCCAACTTTCCAGCGGCTTTTTCCCAGCCGAATACATCTGTACATCAACCCCAACCAATGCAGGTAGGAGAAAACACTGCTCCTAATTTTATGATTCATTCACAACAACATGTAGTGCAACCCCCACAACTATCAATGTATCAACAATTGCCACCACAATTTAATAACGAATATCAATACTCTCCACAACAGTATCAACAACAGTACCTAAGCCAATTTCCACCAATTGCTTTAAATAATCCACAATACGAATGGAGATCTTATACATCAAGAAAAAATAAAAGGCAAGATGATCTCAACAGTAGTCCTCATCAAGCAAAACGTAGTAACCAACAAATAATTTCTACACAAAATAAATTCCAAGCTTTAGCTTACCAAGAAACCCAAGAAGTGGAAACGCAAGAAGATGAAGACGAGAATGAAGTATCCAAGGAAACAAAACCGCCACCACTAAATATCCCCGAAGTGCAAATTATAAAACCAATCATGGATGTAATCGAAAAAGCAGCGGCAGGAAATTACGACTGCAAATTAATAGGTAAAAATACGTTGAAAGTATCAGCCAAAACAACAGACGCATACAGAAACATCGTGAAATGCCTAGAAGTCAACAAAATATGCTTTAACACATATCAAATGAAGGAAAACAGGAGCTTTAGAGTAGTACTTAAAAATATCCACTACTCTACAACACCACAAGATATCAAGGAAGCCATTCAAAAAGAAGGACACACTGTTAGAAATATTTATAACATGAAAAGCAGACTCAATAAAGAACCACTATCGATGTTCTATGTAGATCTGGAACCAAAAACAAATAACAAGGAAATCTATAATGTTAAGGGTTTACTTAACTGCCGCGTCACCTTTGAACCCCCACACAAAAAGAAGGAGATTGTACAATGTGCACGTTGCCAGAACCTTGGTCATACAAAAACGTATTGTCGCAGACCGTTTAGGTGTGTAAAGTGTGGACAAGAACACCCAACAGCATCATGCAACAAAAATATAAATGCCAAACCCACATGTGCCCTATGTAAGGGAGATCATACGGCAAACTACAAAGGTTGTCCGAAATACCGAGAGCTACATAAAATTAGATTCCCACCTCTGAGAGAGAGAAGAGCTCCTACTCAAAGTACCCAGCCTCACACAGCTATAATTTCACCACAACATCAACCAAATGGAAATACTATACCAGGTCTTACCTACGCACAAATTATATCAGAAAATAGTCAATCTAACACGAACAATGGAGCGTGGCAACAACCAACAAACCCCCACCAGCAACCGTTTGAACGATTGGAACTACTTTTAACAAAACAAGCAGAAATGCAATCAAAATTAGCGGAAGACCTTCGCACTATGTTAAACTTACTCACTACAATCGTTAGTAAGCTCAATTAATGGCCAATACATACAACATAGTGTTATGGAATGCTAACGGGCTATGCCAGCACGACGAAGAACTCAAAGTATTCATCAAAGAACATAACATAGATCTTTTGCTGATCTCTGAAACACATTTTACCAATCGCAGCTTTATAAGAATTCCTGGTTACCAAATTTACGATACCCCACATCCAGATGGTACTGCTCACGGGGGTACTGGTGTAATTATAAAAAACACGATAAAACACTATGAATTAAATAAGTACAATAAAACCTATCTCCAGGCGACAAGTATTGTAATTGAGGACTGGTGTGGACCATTAACACTATCAGCAGTATACTGCCCACCGAGACATTCAATTTCAAGCGACCAGTTCACAGAATTCTTCAATACTCTTGGATCCAGATTCATCGCTGGTGGTGACTACAATTCTAAACATTTATACTGGGGTTCCAGACTTATAAACCCAAAAGGAAGAGCACTTTATAAAGCCATGACGGATAACAATCTCAACCAAATTACAAATGGTCACCCCACCTATTGGCCAACAGATAGGAATAAAATTCCCGACCTGCTAGACTTCTGTGTTACGAAAGGAATAGCACAAGGATACAGCAAAGCAGAAACATGTTTCGATCTATCTTCAGACCACTCTCCCGTACTTATAACAATATGCACTGTATTGCTTAAGAATGAAAGACCACAGTCTCTATATAACCAGTATACTGACTGGGAATATTTTAGAGAACAGTTAACTGCAATCCACACTACTCAAATCCCACTGAAAACCGAGAGAGATATATATTTAGCAGTAGAGTATCTCAATCGAAATATACAAATCTCAGCTTCAAATGCTACAAATAACCTACAAACAACAGAAAAAGAATCGCATGTACCTCCGAACATACAGCATCTAATTGCAAATAAAAGAAAACTTCGTAAAATCTGGCAAATGACGAGAAACCAACGAGACAAGAACATACTTAACAACGCAACACACAAACTGAAAAGGCTACTATGTAAACTAAAAAACGAGGCCATACAAACACATCTACCGAATCTTTCAGCAACTAAAGATACAAATTATTCGCTCTGGAGAGCTACAAAGAAAATAAAACGACCCCAAGAAAGTATACCTCCCATTCGCAATGAAAATGGAAACTGGGCTAGAACCGACGATGAAAAAGCTCGAGTGTTTGCTAATCACCTGTCCAAAGTGTTTACACCGCATCCTTCTGAGAACCCACCCGATAATATAAATCGACTTTGCCAATTTCTGGAAGCCCCTCATCAGATGTCTCCACCAATCACTGCTTTCTCTCCTAAGGAAGTACTGTATACAATCCACAAAAAGTTAACTCCGAGAAAAGCTCCTGGTTTTGACTTAATCACATGTGAGATACTTCGAGAACTACCAATGAGAACAATAGCTCTCATTACAGCTATTTTCAACGCCATTTTGAGATTAGGTTATTATCCACCTCAATGGAAGCTGGCCCAGATTATCGTCATTCCTAAACCAGGCAAACCTCCCTGCGAAGTTGAGTCGTACAGACCAATCAGTCTTCTTCCTGTGATATCCAAAGTTTTTGAAAAGTTACTTCTACAAAGGATAAGACCGATCATAATAAAAGACAACTTAATACCCTCTCATCAATTTGGTTTCCAAGAAAAGCACTCCACGGTTGAACAAATACACAGAGTAATATCCGCCATCGAGCAAAACCTGCAAGCAGGAAGATACTGTTCCGCAGCTTTTTTGGACATTTCGCAGGCATTCGACAAGGTATGGCACGAAGGTCTCCATTACAAAATCAAACAGCTCTTACCTCACCCTTATACCACACTGCTAAAGTCATACCTCACCGATCGAATATTTCAGGTATATATATTTCGTATGAGACTTTACAGTGTAAGTATAAACTTAGTGAGATATTCTTTGAATTACAATTAAATTAAAAATTAATTATTCCACTAAACTTAGTAAGATATTATAAATTAAAACTAAATTAAAATTTATTATGAATCCATATGAATTATTAGAGCTCAATCTTTAAATTAGTAAGCCATTCCATTGCCGTTGGAGTTAAGGTATAGATATCCTCAGGGTTTCCATCATATCTATAAATTGGGCATTCAGTTATAATATGGGCAATGGTTTGCTCCTCCGCACTGCATTCGCATGCCGCACTTTCGGCGTAGCCCCATTTGTACATCAGGCTTTTACATCTCCCATGTCCCGTACGTATCCTATTTAATTTGGTCCAGAGGTGCCGAGGAAGGTCGAAGCCAGGAGGTTTCTCTGAGGGTGGTATGAGTGCTACATTTATTCCAAGAGGGTTCTCTCGCCATTGTTCTTCCCATAGTTCTTGCACGTTCAGATCTTTTACAGGAGACGATAATGGAGATCTTCTTGACTTTAATCTTGCTGCAGGGATATTTCTTAGGTCATCATGAATTGGAAGCGTATTATTGGTTTGAAGCTTCTCATTTAATTTTTGTAGTGCTTTCGCTCGGCGTAGCTGCGCTGGGGGTATATTACTTAAAATCGGCAACCATTCCTTAGGAGTAGATCTAACGGTCCCCGTCACTATTCTCATTGTGTTGTTTAACTGTATATCTACTTTGTTTACGTGAGCGCTGTTTAACCAGATTGGACAGCAATATTCTGCGGCTGAGTATGCCAGCGCGAGTCCAGCTGTTCTTAGTGAATTAGTTGAAGCACCCCATGTAGTGCCGGCGAGCTTTTGAATGATGTTATTCCGCGTACTAATCTTAGCAGCAGTTCCTTCTAGGTGATATTTGAAAGTCAGTGATCTGTCCAAAGTTATACCCAGATATTTTGGTTTGAAGTTGTGTTTCACCTTTGTTCCGTTAAGCATAATAGAAAGCTCTCTCTTTGCTTCTCTGTTATTTAAATGGAACGTTGTAGCTTCTGTTTTGTCGGGGTTTGGACACAGCCTCCATTTTTTGAAGTATGAACAAAGGAGGGATGCATCCTGGGTTAGTTGCTCTTCAGCATCCTTAAAGGCTCGGTGTTGTATGCTTAGTACAATATCATCGGCGTATATAAATTTTCTAGACTGAGTGTCCGGCAGGTCGTGAATGTATAAATTAAAGAGTAGAGGAGCAAGGACGGAACCCTGCGGCAAACCATTATTCAAGTGGCGTGTTTTGCTGAATCGACCATTTAGGTAAACTTTAAACAATCTATCCTGCAGCATGCTCCTCATTAGATTGTAAATTTTAATACAGGGTATTACGCTGACTAGTTTGTACAACATCCCTTTCCTCCATACTGTATCGTATGCTGCTGTGAGGTCTAAAAATATAGCCGAAGTTTTTAGTTGCCTTTGGAAGCCTTGCTCTATATAGGTTGTCAATGCCATCACTTGATCAGCACAGCTTCGATCTGTTTGAAATCCTGCTTGTTCAGGAGGCACATTTTGATTTATGGTCTTGGAGATTCTGTTATATATTAATCTCTCTAGCAGTTTATATGCAACACTAAGGAGAGATATTGGTCTATAACTAGCAGCCTCTGAGCTTTGTTTCCCAGGTTTTAATATAGCTATGATTTTCGTTCTTTTAAAAGCGGGAGGCAATTTTCCAGTTTCGAGAATATCAGAGTAAAACTGAGTCAGCCATTCTCTGGCCTCAGGTCCGGCGTATTTAATAAATTCAGGGAAAATGTTATCCTCTCCTGCCGCTTTCCTAGTTTTAAGTTTGGTGATGGCTTGTTGCACTTCGATTATGGTGAAAGGTTTCGAAAACTTTTTGTTTCCATTGGTTTCTTTCACTATTTGTTTAAGTCGGTGTGTGACTACCCTGGTATGTTCTTTGTCAGGGGGAGTTTTCGAGAGCGATACTAGACGACTAGCTATTTTATTTGGGTTTATTGTAGGAGTGTTGTTATGCGTATATGTGCTGTTTCCCATTTTTCGTATGAGGTTCCAAGCCTTTCTGCTAGAGTGTGTAAAGTCGAGTTCTTCCATTAAGTGTTTCCATTTATCTGCACGTGCGCCATCAAGGCTTTTTAAGAGTTCTTCTGCTATTTGGGGATCGTGGATGCGCTGGTATTGGTCATAAAGAGCACTACTTTTTTTAGTCCATCCTGGTATATATTGTTTTCTGAACCCTCGTGGAATATACTCCTTAGCAGTATTTAGTACTAGGTTTATGAATTTGCCATAGTTGTCGTTAGTAGGTGGTATATTCTGTATTTGTTCGTCCAATTTGCGTGTATACCCTTCCCAGTTAGCTTTATTAAAGTTCCATTTAGCTCTGGGTATAGATGTTATCAGCGGAACTTGGATCCCTGTTTCGTATATTACTGGTCGATGTTGACTGTGTGGAAAGTCCCCCAGTACCCGTCTTGTAATTGGAATTGGTTTAAGGTTGTTGTCCAAGCTGACGAAACATAGGTCAGGGTTGTAATCTGTTTGCCATCTAGCAGAATGGAAGGTGCCCTTATCTTTTGCATCGAATATAAGTCGTAGTTTGTGAATCTCTGTCCAGTCCATTAACTTTATACCGTTGTTGTCGGATTTTGCATACTTCCACTCCGTGTGGTGGCTATTAAAATCTCCAGCGTAAATTGCAGGGTGATGAAATGTGTTAAGTACTGTAGTAGGCCATGAACCATTGGGTGGTTTGTATACATTAGTGATATGTAGATTTCCGATTTTTATTGTTATTTCTTGTATCTCTCTATTGTTTCCTTTAGATATAATTGCGATGTCTGTAAGATCATGTTTAGCATACGTTGCGATGCCGTAAGTTTGGTGATTGACTGCAGCTACAATTTTATATCCATGTATGCGTCCTCTTGTTGATATTTGTTTATCGTCTTCGGTGTGGGTTTCTTGAATGAGAGCAATATCTATGTTCTGTTCTCTGAGGAGTTTGGAGAGGTAATCAGACTTACTCCTACTTATTCCTTCAATGTTAAGTTGACATATTCTTATTGAAGGTCCAATTTTTCTGGTCATTTGGTCCTGAGAAGGACCGTTTTTTACTTTCGTGTGCTGTATCATAGTGTGCACTGTATGTCTCTGATATTCTGTTCGTTTAGCTTTACCCAGGGGACACGTGAAGCTTTCTACTTCGGACGCGAACAGAGTCACCCCCCAGGTAAAATTACCTAATGCGAAATCAGAACTTAGCTCCATAAAAGCGGGAGTGCCCCAAGGCAGTGTCCTCGGCCCAGTGCTCTACCTGCTATACACAGCAGATTTGCCAACGAACGCAAAAACAATCACAGCTACTTTTGCGGATGACACGGCTATTCTGGCATCTCACGACAACCCGATGGAAGCATCACAGTCTCTACAAGAACACCTTAACGAAGTGCAAAGCTGGTTAAAAAAATGGCGAATTCGAGCCAATGAAAACAAGTCAACACACATAACCTTTACAAATAGAAGAGAAACATGCCCTCAAGTTACTTTAAACAACAGGACCCTGCCGCAAGCCGATTCTGTGAGGTATCTCGGAATGCACATCGACAGACGTTTGAACTGGCGTACACACATATGGAACAAAAGAAAGCAATTAAACCACCAGCTAAGTAAAATGTACTGGCTAATGGGTAAAAAATCAAAACTGTCCATGGAAAATAAAGTTCTTGTATACAAGACAGTCTTAAAGCCGGTTTGGATGTACGGCATCGAACTCTGGGGTACAGCGAGTACCTCCAACATAGAAATCCTCCAAAGATTTCAATCGAAAGTCCTTAGAATAATCACAGAAGCCCCATGGTACGTACGAAACTCGGTCATCCATCGAGACCTCAACATAGCCTACATTAAAGAAGTGATCCAAACCAATAGTTCAAGATACTTAAAAAAGCTGGAGACACACCCAAATACCTTGGCTATCAACCTGCTAGACAACAGTGACACCCGATGTAGACTGAAGAGAATCAGCCCGCTAGACCTACCTGATAGATTTAGTAATCAATCATAAATTGTAGTCAGTGTTAAGTTTTGTAACTACTTAAGTATAACATACTAGTCAATTATTTTATAATCTGGTGCGTTGTTACTGGACAACGCCCAATACATGTCACATTTATCGTCACCCCAATTACTTAATATTCCAATTGGAATAGATTGTAATTTTACTTGTAATTAAAAAAAAATCATTTAACTGGCGCAGTCGGTAGGATAGTGCGCGGTTGTGGAAAATCTCTTTCGCATGGTGTCGGAAAATCAGAGACTTTCGCGACTTTAGAGTTTCAAGTGCCTACTGTCCTTCACCTCCGCCACCACGTTCTCGGGATTTGAAGGTACTTATTGAAAAATTAAGTGAATTATTAGCTCACTGTCATCTAAAGGCTACTAATGTTTATTTTTGTGCTGATTTGAATATAAACTACTTAAAAGATAATCTAGATACACGTATGTTTATGTCCTACCAGTACATTAACTGAAATTAATGACTCTATTTTAAGGTATCTCAGATACAAAATAACGCTCCAGGGCAATTATTTTCTTCATAAGAACACTAAGGTTATTATGAAAAATTAACAGTATTTGTTTCCATGGATACAACTGTATTATGCACCACTGTCACAATGAAAATTAATGACAGCTCAGCTAATGTCACAAATCTAACTTAGATCAGCTAACTAGATCAATCTTAAATACTATATCATAGTAATTATATGAATTGAATATGAATATGAATTAGGTAAGAAAATTGGTAGGATATAAAACCTTGAAGGCATCACGGGCATTATGAGCTAAGAGCCCGCGATTGTTGTATACACCTCGGGCCAAAGCCCTCGGTTAGTACACTAACAATCTTGGGCTCTTATTTTACTCATAATGCCCTTGGTACCTTAATAACTATAAGAGACCTATTATTAAGTTTTAATATGCGTTGCTCATCGACTGAACCAACTAGAGTTTTTAAGAATAAAGATGAGAGGGTCACATCTACAAAGATAGATTACATAGCTATTAGTGAAAACAATACCCCGGGTCGTACCGTTGTAGTGCAACCA
Source organism: Agriotes lineatus (assembly GCA_940337035.1). NCBI lineage: Eukaryota > Metazoa > Arthropoda > Insecta > Coleoptera > Elateridae > Agriotes > Agriotes lineatus. The sequence goes on along the minus strand of CALNHX010004504.1, from coordinate 83,715 downwards.
AACATTGGTGATCATTTAGCTATGATTCATCAATTCGAGATTGGCTCCACTAACACGAAGTCTAATAATCATAGTAGTAACTATTATTATCACAGAGTTTTTACTAAATATAATTTAGATAATTTAAGAATATTCTTGAATAATACTAGTTTTATCAAGATATATAATTTAAGCAATAATGTAAATCAAACATTTAATGCATTTCTAGATATTCTTACCTGGGCAGTTGATGTACATTGCCCAGTGCATAAAAGGACAAAGAGAAAATTAAAACAAGATAACAGTTGGGTCACATCTGAAATAATTAAAAAAGGCAATGAACTTCAGAACTTCTATTGGTTAGTTCAAAATATAAATAATCCGGAGTTGTACGAAACCTATAAAAATAAAAAACATGAATACAAAATTTTAATTAAAAAAAGGAAGCAAGAATATTATAGTAATATCATTAATAGTGCTAATAATAAACCTAAAGCAATATGGCAATTTGTGAATAGCAGTATTGGCAGGGATACAATTTCAAAAGACATTGTTATCAAGTATAATGGTAAGGAATTAAACGATCATATGCAGATAGCAAACGGCTTTGCATTCCACTTCTCTACATACATACATACATTATCAGGACCTCTTCTACCATAAGTGTAGAGGTTTAAATGTTAATCCTGCTTATTACAAAATTGCTTCCATAGCTTGCGATCTATGGCGATGCTTCTTGCCTCATTCCAATTACTGCCTTTCTTCTTTAATATCTTTCCAATTTCTCCATTCCATTCATTTTTCGGTCGGCCTCTAGGTTTCTTTGAGTCAATACCCATTTCCCAGATTAATCTGACGGTACGGTTTTCGTTCATCCTCCATAGGTGTCCCAGCCAGCCAAGTTGTCTTCTTTCGATGTAGTTGTGGATGGATTCTACTTGCAGAGCAGATCGTATATCTTCATTTCGCACATGATCCATTCTCGTCGCCCCAACCACTCTTCTTAACCACCTCATTTCGCATGCTTGTAATTTAGATTTAAAGTTGTTGCTCAGCACCCAGCTCTCGCACCCATACGTTAGAGTAGTTACAAACACTGCCTTGTACACTTTCATTTTAGTACCAATTGACACTTCACTTTTACTTAAGAAGGCTTTGTTTAATGAATTATACACATTCATGGCTGTTTTAATTCTATTATTGATTTCATTTTTTAAGCTCCCTTTACTGTCTAATGTTGCACCTAGATATTTAATTTCATTGACTTGTGTTAAAGGGTAGTTACCCAGGGAAAGGTCCATCTCTTCATCGTCTCTTGATATGACCATTACTTCTGTTTTATTAATGTTGATTGTCATTTTGAATTTGTCCAATGTTTCTTGCCATATTTTAATGTTGTTCCTCAGTTCTTGTTGTGTGTTTGCGACTAGTATTAGGTCGTCAGCGTATATTAGTTCGCTTAGCTTGACGGGTTTGGTTTTCCAAACTCCCACTCTTGATGGCTTTATTTTTCCATTCGCTGTTCGTGCAACTTCGTCCATTACGGCTATAAACAGCAAAGGGCTGAGGACGCCTCCTTGTCTGACTCCTTTGCAGGTTTGGAATTCTCGTGTACACCTGCCATTGGTTCTAACCTCATTTCCTGATCCGCTGTATAAACTTTGTATAGCTTGTATTAATGAGTTACAGACTCCTTTCTTTTTCAATGCCTTCCAAATTTCATCTCTTGGTAAGTTGTCGAAGGCTTTTTGCATGTCAATTGCACATATATAGGATTTATTTTGATACTTAAGTGTTTTCTCCATTATTTGTCTGAGGGTGAATATCCAGTCTTGCGTGCCCTTTCCTTTCCTGAAACCAGCCTGATTGTCACTGAGTTGGTGGTCTATAGCTTTCCTTAGTCGTTTTTCCAATATACACTCAAACACCTTGCTGGCGCATGTGATTAAGGAGATGGCCCTGTAGTTATCGCATTTCGCCCGGTCTCCCTTTTTATATATTGGAATAATTATCGCTGTTTGCCAATCTTTTGGGACTTTCTTCTTCTTCCATACCATGTCCATTATTTTGTGTAGAAGTTTAATACCTTCAAGGCCTAGATATTTTAGCATATCTGGTTTGATATTATCAATACCGGCTGCTTTGCCAACCTTTAGCCTTTTTAATGCCTCGATTATCTCTTCCAGTTCAATGCCTTCATCAAGTTCTTCTGTTGTGGGATCTAGGCGATAATCTTCTGTGTCTGGTTCTTTGTCTGTACCCAATAGTTCATTAAAATATTCATACCATCTAAGTTGTATTTCGTTTTCCCCTTTTAGTACTTTGCCCTGCTTGTCCTTAATCCATTTTAAATTTATTCCTTTCCCTTTCCTTATCCTTTTCAATGTCTGATATAAAAGCTTGGCATTTCCCGACGCATGTGCTTCTAGCTTATTACCAAATTCGGTCCAGGCAAGCTGTTTGGCTTCTCTGACTAATCCTTTTACTATTTCCCTGTTTTTTTTATATTGTAGGTAGTCTTCGGAGCTTTTAGTGTGTAGGTACATTTTCCACGCCGTCTTCTTTAGTTTAACTGCCTGTTTAATGTTGCTGTTCCACCATCGTGTTTGCTTTTTGTTGACAATGCGTTTTGAGATACCACATACTTTTTCCCCTGTTTTTATGATGATTTCTTTAAGTGCTTCCTATAGAACGTTTGGGTCCAATGTGTTCAGTTTGTTTTTTGCCTTTAGTATCTCCTGGTCTATCTGCCTTGCGTATTCATTTCTGACTTCTTCATCCTGGAGTTTGTAGCACCGTATACTGTGATAACTTTTGGGCACCTCTTTGTCTTTGTTTTTGTTTGTTTTGTTCTGGCTCTTACTTCCACAAGAAAATGATCACTCCCAATTTCATAAGACCGTTTCACTCTCACGTCTTTTATCAAGTTTTTATATTTTTTCTGTATTATCACCAGGTCTATTATAGAGCGTTCATTTCTACTATTAACCTCCCTAGTAAATTTGTGTATGTCCTTGTGCTCGTACCAGGTGTTTGCTATTATTAAGTCATTTATTAGGCAAAAGTCTATTATTCGTTGTCCGTTTGTGTTTTTTGTGTTTTCTCCGAACCTTCCCACTACTCCTTCTGTTTTTTCTACATTGTTGCCAACCCTACCGTTCATGTCCCCAATTATTATTAGTTTACCTTCGTACTTGTCAGCTTCCTTCTGCAGACTTTCCCAAAATTTGTCTTTGACTTCTTTCTTATCATTTTCGTTAGGGGCGTAAATTAGCAGGAATGTGTAGACTTCGTTATTAGCTACTTTGATTTTTAGGCTCATTATTCTTTCATTGTGGAACGACCAGTTTATAATTTTGTCGACCCATTCCTTTCCCACTATACAGGCAACACCTGCTTGTCCCCATATGTGCTCATCCACGCCACTGTATAGTAGTACGTGACCTCCGTCTAACTCCTCGAGGCCTCTGCCCTTTTTCTTTGTTTCCGTTAATGCTACGATTTTTAATTTACTTTGTTCGAAGTTGTATAGTAATTCTACCTCTTTCCCAGTAATTCCTTTAATATTCCACGTAGCGAATTTCCACTCTTCATGTGTTTTCTCATTTTTTATGTTGTTAGAAATATTCTCTCTTTTGGAACTGATTCCTAGTTTGTCTATTTTGTATTGTAATTCCTGTTTTATATTCCACTCTGTTGTTACTTTCTTTGCTAGTTGTATTAGTTTATCTCGGGAGTATTTTACTGGACTTTTATTATTATTCTGGGAGTAATTTTGTACTTTTCTTGTGAGTTTTTCAAGAATCAGGTAAAGTTCCTTCCTTTCTCTGTTTGGTTCCTCAGTACTATTCACTACCATCTGTCTTAGTTCACCCAGTTCAGCCATCCACTTCTCTAATATTGCAAAATACAATTTAACGAAGTCTTTTGGAAATAATATTTCCAAAAGTTGTACGTTGCCAACACCCAATAATAATTCCTTTTTTCTCGAGCCTATTACTGAACAAGAGAGTCTGTTTCAAAAGTAGTAAGTAGGGCATGTTTTGCTTTACGTCAACTTAAAGAAGTACTTTCAGTTGACTGTTTAATGAATGTCTACTACAGTTTAATTTATTCCTACTTAACATACAATGTTGTGCTATGTGGAGGAGGGACTGACAGCCATCGAATTTTTGTTTGTCAAAAAAGGGCTATCAGAATCATTTTTAATATGAACAGTAGAGACTCTTGCCCTTCTACTTTTAACCGTCAGAAAATTATGACTTTTCCGTCCTTTTATATATACAAACTATTATTGCTAATTAAGATGACAATTAGTAAACATGCTGTAAACCTCCACAGTTATCCAACTAGACATGCAGGTCAGCTAATTTTGGAGCAACATAGAACTATAAAATATGAAAAGTCTCCTATCTATGCAGGGAAACGATTATTCAATAAGTTACCTGCACACGTAAGAGATATGAGCTTCATAAAATTTAAGAAGTGCATAAAATCGCCTTTATTAGCCAAATGCTACTATAGTATTCAAGAGTATTATACAAATGACCAATTCAGTGATCTGCAGTAGCTGTGGAGTTTTATACATGTACACTATGTGTACTGTGACTTTTACATGTTTTGTTCAGTTTCATTGAGTGGTTGCTTTTATTATTTATATTTTATTATTTATGTTATTTATATCCTAGTCTGACGTAGCCAATGTTTATCCTCTGTAAACCAAAAGGCTTTAAATAAATATATACATACATACATACAACCCCTTCAGCGTAGAACCATTCATTCGAGGACACCGGGAACAGCGTCTCTGTGAGCAGCAAAGAATCGGAAAAGGAACACGAAGATCTACAAACCAAGTAATAGGTGCCAAATTCCTTTTTGCCTTTCCCAGACTCTCTGTTTAAGGACTTTGGGGAAGATAGGGTAGTGTACAGTCTATTGCAGACAATTTAGGATTTAAGAGGACATTTTTGAATAAAATCGTTATTTAAAATATTTTACAAATAAAAGTAACTATAATAATTAACCATAAAATAATCTATATGGCTGAAATTGACGAGCTGTTGGATCAGTTAAATAACCTTACGTTTCAAGAAAATCCAACAAGTTCTGACATTGTTCAAATTGAGGCAGGTTATTTTAATAGTGAGAATAATACAGCATTAAATATGATGAGTACTAATCAAACTAATCAACCAAATCAACCGCCTCAATTAAACTGGAATCTTTTTAAGTCTAAAATAGAAATTATTAAACCTTTTGATGGCGACAGCGATACTTTGAATAAATGTATCACTCGCTGCGAAAGTTTAATTAGTTATAGTAAATTTAAAGACCCAGAGCTTGATCAACACATTTCCGAATGCATCCAAGAAAAGTTAATAAATTGGTAGGGCAGAAGCGATGGTAGGTAATAGAGTAGAATTGAATACCTGGTCTAGTTTAAAAGAGGCTTTAGTGCAGTGTTTTCGGATCGTAGGGATTTGAATTGCTTAGTGCAGGAATTAACCAGAAATAGGCCGTATAAAGGTGAGTATTTACTAAGTTTCGGTAACCGTCTCCAATTACTAAAAAGCAACGTTGCACAAATAACAAGCAACGATGTTAAACTCAGTGAATCAGAAAAATTATGGCGAATCAATCATTATGATAAAATCGCACTTGATACGTTTATTGCAGGTTGCACAGGTATTTTAAAAAATAACATGCATTTAAAAAATCCAACTTCTTTAGAAGACGCCATGGCATACGTTAATGAATTTGAGAATTTTGAAAGACTTCAAGGTAGTTTAAGCGATAATAGTAAACAAAACTTCAAAATTAATTTTGGCAGTAATAGAAACGTGTATCCAACGAACATTCAAAACAATGGTTCATGCTCTCAACCGAATGGGTTTCAATCGCACTTTAATGTCCCTCAATATTTGCAAAACCAAAATTTATCAGTAAAGCCAGTATGGACCAATCAGCCTATAAATATTCAACCCCTACAGCAACCTCCTAGAAGATACCCCACTAATCGGGAAGTTTTTGGTCCCCCTCGTAATGTGTTTAGACCAAACCAAATTCCTACAAACCAATTGCCGAAACCGGAGCCCATGTCAACGACATCGAGACATCCAACGATGTTTTCGAAAAGATCCCCTACGCAACAATTTAATAAACCGCAGTTTTGGAATCAAAATTCTCAAAACAATTTTCAAAATTTTCCAAGACACCCTAACCAACAAAAGACCAAACTTTATTTTCGAAGAATTACACGCAAATGAGTGCGATAGCGAGAACGTAGATTCTTGCAATGTTTTTGACTCAGAAGCTTTTAATTATGATAAGATACAAAATTACCCTTTAGAGGATCAGTATCAAATTTGCGAAAACGATTGCAATAATGAACAATACTACGGAAATAATATTGAGTCGGATACCAATGAAACTGAAAATTTCCCCTTGGACCGCCGAACACAAAACCAAACTTAGCAGAAATAAATATCTCCTCCCATAATGCGTTACCTTACGTAGAAATTGAAAACCCAAAATTATTGATGGTAAAGGTAGCTCTAGGTCAATTGTTAAACCATCTATAGTAGAAGATTTTTATCCGCAAACAATTTATCACGCCAATACCGTAATAAAAACAGCTATTGGGAGCAAAAATGTTAGATATCAGGCAATGATACCAGCATTTTCGGAATTCTATAGCGACCACCCATTTTATTTGATTTTCATGATTACTTTGACGGAGTAATAGGCTTAGAAGATCTTATTCAAATGAATCTTAATATTGATTTAGTTAACAAAACATTAATTGCATGTGCAAATTCCCTTTAAATTTCGACAACCAATTGATGTAAATTTTTCGTTTTCGGTAAATACCGAAGAGAAACTAAGAATCTTCCAGTTACTGTGTATAATGGAGAAATTTTAGTTAAGGAACGTAATATTGATAAACTATTCATTCCACAAGTTTTAACTTTTGCAGCCGTAGAAATACAAAATCCAACGCAAAAAACAATTTCAGTAATATTAAAGGAACCTATATCAACGATTCGCTTTGAACCGTCTTTATATGAAGTTTATAAATTCTAATCATTCACTAATCTTTGCGAAACAACAAACTCTCAAATTGAAAAAGGTAGCGTAAAAGACGTATTAGGTCAAGACCTAATACGTACCGATCAAAAGAATCAAGAAGAAAAAATTAACATTATAAATCTTTGTAACCAATTTTCATATACTTTTCTTAAACGTTAGTGTTCGGTTAATGCATTCTAGCTGTGGTTAGCATCATGTTTGCAAGATTATTACAGGCACATCATCGGAGGTGCACCGAAGAATATCCCATAACGATGTCCTCTTCGAGATGCTACGTGGGAACGCAGCGGTGTGACCATAAAACTTCCTGTAAGTATTAGTAAGGAGCACATTACTGCTAAAAGCTGAATGTTTGTTGTTTTGCTTGCATGACTGATTGTGGAATTGGCTGAGTTTGTGTTTGCGGTCGAGCGTGTGTGACCACCTGCTACATGAAAGGACTAGCCGTTCGCCTTGCTCCACCAGTATCATGTTTCTGATTTACAACCCCCAGACCGCAAAGGCGTTATGGAATTTCTGGTAAGTCGCCAGTTCTTGTAAATTTATGCATGAGAACCGATCTGAATCTAGGAAAAAATAAATATGCCGGGGCACCGAAAATATTTGCCTGCATGTGGATGTTTTCTTTTGGATTATTAAAATTAGACATTGTGCTCGATACAACAATACATTTAATTAATTAAATAATAGATCGTGAACAAGAAATAATAAAACACACAAAAATAATAAATTACCTTGACTTCCCAATTTGATGAGAAGAGTTGGAGCGGGATGGGCGGAATTATAGCAATAATCGTCTTCATCAAATATCGAGTGCTGTTTCACACAGAAAAAAATGGGAGCCCAGCGCAGGGTTTCAAGTTAAAGCGTCGTATTCTTGCAAGAATTTGAGCAAAAGTAGCTGAGTTTTTTTAAAGGAACAAGGTGGAAAAGATGGTTACAAATTCAAGACAACAAATTTGAAAAATAGCGAAATTCATTATTGTTACTCCCGCTGCCGGTGATAATTTTAATTAACGCGGTTGGATATTACGTGTAAATGCAAAATAATTAAATTAGAAATAACTAATACTAAAACTATACTAACCTAACAGTGGCTTATTTTTGTATTATGAGCGCTTGTATTATGCACAACGGAATTTTTGGGTGTACAGTAGCAGAGGCCCGTAAACAACTCAGTCCGTAGCCTAAAGTAGAGTGGCTTCTGTTGCCGCCGACGTGTAAATGGCAGGAAGTTTCCTATTAACTGATACATATAATATTTTTAGATTTTAAGGAACTGTATTTACAGTGTTCTTAATTTCTTCATACCTTGTTATGGGAAATACATAACCACTTTTTTTTATATAAAAATTTCCTACTGTATCTTGCAAAGTTTGAACTAGTTTGACCTGGCTTCATGTGGCAACAGTCTCAACATCTCTTTTGGTGGTATTTGCCGAACTGTATAAGTATATTTCACAAATATAAGGAAGGTAAAGGTTCTTCTCCTACGTTGAATCGCTGTGGGAATGATCTTCGAATGGTTTTCGCAAGCATGTATATAGTTTCTGTGATAGCGACTACGATAAAATGCCCAAACCTAACTACTGATTCACTAAATAATAATAGACTGATTGGGTGAAAACATCTTCCTTTCTTTGTTGTTGTATGAAAGAAATATCTATATCAAACTTGAACATCTGACGCATACAAACATTCTTTACGTCGCGTCGGCAACGAACTAAAATGTAAAAGTTACGTTACCTGAGGTATTACCACTGTGGAACAGAAGTTTAAACTACAACTTTTTAGCCATCAATGTAATTTGACAAACATCGTTAAAACCGGCGGATACTACATCGAATTTCATAAAATACGTCGGATGTTTCATTCTTGTACGTTATTAATATTAAATAAATTATATTTTAACATCAGTTGTGTTTAATTGAAACCAAAAGATTTAAAGGCACTACAGTACAGTGGCGACGAGAAAAATAAAGTGAGTGTGGGACGGTATTTTGTTAGATATTAACATAGGCGAATAAATATCTAGGCATCTGACCCATGTATTCATTTTATGGGGTAGTGTGGGAGCTGTTCTAACGACGGCCCCACCGTCGGCCACAATGTCACCGCGTTACGTCCTGTCAGCATTATTAACTGAGTGAGAACTCAAACACCTAGGGATGCCTTTTCTTACTGCAAAATTAAAGCTGACATTGACATTGATGTCATTTATGTCACAAACTTTGCTAACAGTTAGTGCCTTCGAACATATTCAAATTAAGCGTTCCTAGTGTATTATAAACTTTCTTTTAAATAGTATTATTTAAACATGCGTCCCCCGGGAAATAAGTGTTCCTACAAAAATTGTGAGAAAAGCCAACGAACCGATCCAGGTCTCCACATGTTTTACTTTCCTGTAAAACATGAAGAAAGATGCAAGCAGTGGGTTTTAAATTCCGGAGGTAAATATAATTAAATCTGTTCACTATGCAAAATCTTTTATCAATAACATTAAAAATTGAAACAGCTCTGTTGGAACATTGTGGCAAATAAAACATTTTCAACACCTAGCAAAGTACTTTAAACAAAATGCCGTTCTATGTGTTTATGAATGTTTTTAAAATTTTATTAATACCTTGTTTTTGGTGTAACACTTTTTCCAAATTATACTTAGAAAAATTGTTTTTGATTTACAGTTTAATATATCTTTTTGTTTTAATTAATTAATATTTCGGTATCTTTTTTGTCTAAACTTTGTCTATGCTTTAAAACCAAAGAACATCACAACAGTAAATTGTTACTTTTGTATTTAAATAACACCACGTTAACCGCGGCAATTTGATTTTTTCATGTGACACGGATTTATTAAATATGTCCACAAGTAAATTGGGAAAGAAAAAGATCTGTGAAAATCATTTTGAAACTTCGGCCTTTGTGAATGTATTAAAACAACCTCTCGATCGTAACAGCGTTCCTAAACCAATAGAAAATTCATCTGGTAATCCAATTAACAATTCAACTGAAAAAACTGTTTCACCGTGGGAGGCGCTTCTTCCTCAACAGGCAGAGAATGTTCCACAAACTACCATCCGTGATTCTGAACCACTGTTGTTAAGACGTTCCAAAAACATAAAACTTTACGAACGACTTGCTATAATTGATATATCAAGTTTGGTTCCATCACCTAAGAAGATCTGCATGGATGCAGCTGCCCTTTCCCATACGTTGCAATCAATTTTAAATTCGCATAGGACAGCTCCGAAAACACCAAACACTCCCGACAGTGACAGTTAGTTATAAGAAATTTTTTAACTCTCCTAAAAAGCACGCGTTATTAACTTCCGACCGCAAGAAAACCAAAAAAAAAATAAAAGCACAAAGAACAGAAATACCACACCGGCAAAATTAGAGAACACAAAAAAAGGTCATATTTTCGCTATGTTTTAGGATATATATGACTCAATTTGGTTATAAATGTTACTTCTGCACGTATAGTGAATAAAAAAAGCAATTTAACATTAAATCTAGCCACCCATTTGAGCCTAATTATGATTTGTTTTATTGTTGACATATTGATTGGGTTTTTGTGTTCTTGAAAACAAGTGCTTATTTCTTGGTTAGTTTACAAAGAGGGTTTACGATTTTGTTTTCTGTTGTAGTGAAAAATGCCTGATTTAACGGCAACTGACGTTGCTAGAGCTCTAACAATGGTCGAAAATGGCCGCACTTACAGATCGGTCAGCAGAATCCTGGGAGTATCGGTATCTGTTGTACATCGCAATGTAAAAAGGTTTAGATAGACTGGTTCCTTCACACGAAGACGTGGACAAGGTAGGAAACGAGCAACAACTGCAAAGTATGATCGCATTATTACACTGCAGACTCTCAGAAATCGACGTTTAACGGCTGGTCAGACCAGAAATGCCTTAAAAGATGTGCGTCACGTGAGTGTAAGTGAAAGAACAGTCAGGAGAAGACTGAACGAGGTTGGATTGAATTCCAAAATTCCTGCAAATGGGCAAAAACTTGACGTACGGCATCGTACAGCAAGACTGGAGTTTGCACGTGAACACCGATTTTGGACTTTGGAGCAGTGGGGTAAAGTTCTGTTCACCGAGGAAAGCCGCTTTTGTATAAATGTTATTGATGGTAGAGAGTAAGTGTGGAGACGCCGAGGGGAGCGATATTTACAATGTACCATTGTCCCCACAGTCTCATATGGAGAAGGCTCACTTATGGTTTGGGGTGGGATATGTTTGGGAACACGTACGGAATTAGTGGTTATTGTAGGAGGTTCGGTGACAGGTGCACGGTATATTACAGACATTCTGCAAGATCATGTTGTGCCATTTGCCCCATTTATAGGGGAGGATTTCCTCTTAATGCAGGATAACGCTCGCCCCCATGCTGCTCGCTGTGTTTCGGAGTACCTACTCGAAGTTGGTATTCATGCCATGAATTGGGCAGCACGTTCTACTGATATGAATCCCATCGAACACATATGGGACATATTGGGGAGACGGGTCTGGGTCAGAAATTCATCGGTACAAACCCTAGACGAGCTAAAGACGACACTAGTGACAGAGTGGAACACTCTGCCTCAACAAACCATCGATGGCATCATCCATGGTATGAATAGACGTATGGAAGCAGTAATCAGAGCTCGTGGGGGTAACACGCGTTATTAATTACACCCATTTGTTTAATACCATAATAAAGAATTTACTTTTTATAAGGAGAAGACAATTGTTTTTTTTCTGAAGTTTTTCATTGTACTCAGTAAACTGTTTGAATTAGGTACGTTCATCTGTTATATCGTTAACCGTTATTCTCTGGAGGTGTGTATTGCTAACATTAAACCTTAAAACATAATTGAGTTAAATAATGCTACAGAACATCCAAAAATATGACTTTTTTGTGTTCCTCTAATTTTGCCGGTGTGTGTATTACGTTTGCGAAAAAACATTAAAAAGCTGTCAACACAAACTAGCAGAAATGAGAGAAAACATAATACCTTTCTTAAAATGCAAGTTTGCCATAAATCTCGCCGACGTTGGGATCCAGAGATGATTAATTTGGCTATGAACATTTACTATTCTTCTCCGTCGTCCTATAGAAATTTGAAAAAGCACGGAGTTATTCTTCCTGGTGTGTCTACTTTACAATCGTACCTTAATAACATAGTTGTTTTGCCAGGGTTCTCAGATGATGTGTTTTTGCGAATTACCAAGAAAGTCCAAAAGTGGTCGCAAAAACAGCGGCTGTGCGTCATAATGTTTGACGAAATAGCGCTGAAAAAAAATTTAGACTATAATAAGAAGCACGATTTTATTGAAGGTTTCGAAGATCTTGGTGAATTGGGCAGAAGAGAAGAATTGGCTTCAGAAGCACTCGTTTTTATGGTCACCTGATTACGAAACAGATGGAAAATTCCATTGGCATATTTTTTAACTGCCAATTCTACAAATTCAGTGCATTTAAAATCTTTAGTTGAAATATGTTTAAACAAGTTAAAACAGTGTGGTCTTATTGTCAAAGCTGTTATTTGTGACCAAGGATCTAATAATATTATATATAAATTTAATATAACAGCAAACAACCCTTTTTATATATCCAAAATTAAAAGTTATACTTTTTTATGATGTACCCCATCTTATAAAAAGTATTCGAAACCAGTTAATAATTTGTACAATTTAGATAAACAGAGTAGAACAGCCAGATCAATGCCAAAATTGTCGGACATTCAAATTTTCCCGAATTCTTTTCAGAAAATGAGATGCAACTTCCTTCTTCTGCTAATCCTACTGCATGATTTGTGAAGTTTCTTAATGATTTATTTGATTGCCTTAATAGTTCAAATCTCCGCGCAAATAACATAAATCGCGTACCGCTTTCCGAAAAAAAATATACATATAAAAGCAATTTTGGAAAACGCTCTGAAAGTGCTACCTTCTTTGAAAACTGTTGCGGGTAAAGTACCTCCATGTTTTCTCGGATTACTGCAGTCGGTGAGATCAACTTTATTACTGTATAATAATTTAAAAAATAATTATAACATTGATTATTTATTAACCAGACGTTTAAATCAAGATGCTTTAGAAAATTGCTTTTCAGTAATACGGAATAAGGGGGGTTTTATTCATAACTCTACTTAAAAATCCTTTAGATTGTCTTTTAGACACTTATTTTGGGCAAATTTAAAAAAGATTAGTACAAGTTCTAATTGTGAAGAAGATGAAAGTTAATTTATTTTTAATGAATATGACACACAACCCTTAACCACGGCTTCCAACGCAACTACATCATGTCGTCTTTTAGAAAACGTCGTTAAAAACTACATTAGAAAATTGTTCAGTGAGATATACTGCTCGATTTATTTTATGTAAATGTTTATCTAAATTTAAGTGCAGCAAATGCGAAAACGAACTAAAAAGCAGCTCTGTTATGAATGAATCTACTGAAGAGCTTATTAAACTAGCACTAATTTAGAATTAGGTAACTTATGTCCGACCTCAAATTTAACAAACAACGCGGTACTAACAACTTTGAAGGTCTTTGAAGAAGTCTACCCAAAAATTAAACATAATTATAATATACTTAATAATTTATATAAAGTTGCAGAAAAACAAGTTAAAAAACTGTTTCCTGAATTCTTAACTTCTGTTGAAAATTATGAGTGTGAAGACCACCGCAAATTCATAATTAGGTATGCTTTATTGGCACGTCTTTTAAAACAGACCACTTGGGAATCTCGACTAATTCGTAAAACAAAAACAAGAATTCCAAAAATGCGAAACTTAACCCACACTTAAAAATGCATAAGCTCTTGGTGGTTGTTGCTTATTCGTTAGATCATAGATTAAATCATTTAGATGTACATACCTACTATTGTTTGTGCAATTATAAATAAACTGTGTTAATAAAATTACCCACGCTTGCAAATTTCTTTTTGCTTTTTACAGCTAATAATACCATAATAACACCTTATTCTTATCGTCTGTTAGGGTTAAGGCGGTATCCCAGTAGGGACCTTTCTACCTGCTTGGGCGTTAAGGTGGACCAGGTAAATGATGTAGAAAATCTGCCTACTGAAAGTGTATTTGGTCAACTACAAGTAGTATTGGAAATAACTGACAGTGCCATCTTTCGCAAGGCTCCCACCGGGTTTAGATTGAATTCACTTTGTCATATACTCGAGACGTCTAGATATTTATTCGCCTATGATACTAATTAAGCACTACACGCGTGGGTCGGAGAACTGTTAGTCAAGCGGAAATTAAACCAAAAGAAAATACAATGGCTGGTTTAATCCGGTCTATGGCAGAGTTTAATAGTGCCGCGGACGATTGGGTGCTATATCAAGAGAGATTGGAACAATTCTTTGACGCAAATGTTATCAAAGACGAAGAAGACAAAAGGCGTAAGTCTTAAAATCCGGACACCTACAAGTTAGTGAGGAATCTGCATTACCCCGAGTTACCTAAAGCAGAATCGTATAAACAACTGTGCCAATTATTAAGATCATACTTTAGCCCAAAATTGTCGGTGTACCGAGAACGGATCGAGCTTTACGCGGCTGTACAACGAAAGGACGAAACTGTAAACGAATGGCATGCAAGATTTAGAAAAAACTGTCTATAAATTGTAGTTTCGGGGCAAGTTTGGACAAAGTGCTTAGGGACAAATTCGTAACCGGGTTGGTGAAAGGACCTATACTAGATAAATTGTGTGAAGAAGAATTTTCCGATAACAAAACTCTGTCAGACATGGTCACCATAGCGCTAAGCTAGGAGACTTCACTTTCAGCAAGGGATTCTATCACGAGGGATATTTCGTGGGCGGTCCAGAGCGTAAGCAACCCATCTAACAGGGCACATGTTAGCAGAAGCAGCAGTGCTACCACCTTCAACAGGAGAAGAAAACCCCAACAGAGCCAACAACATTCACAAAATCTTCATCCTACATCTAGCGCGAGAAGTACGGCTTATACATGCAGATGTTGTGGGAGGGAACACCAGAAAGGACAACGGTGTAGGTTTGAAAACAATCGCTGTTTCAAATATAACGTAATCGGGCACTTAGCCAGCGTTTGTAAACAGCAAGTGATAAAAAACCATTATTCTAAGAATACATTAGAAAATGGAGTAGAATTACCTATTTATGGTTTTAATAACTGCATGGATAGTAAGGGTGATGATCAACCTTTAACAGTTTTAGTTAAAATAAACAATAGCGAGGTAGAGATGCAAATTGATACAGGGGCTGCAATCTCTACAGCGGCAAAACAAATGTACTTAGAAAATTTAGCATGCTATGATTATTACTGCGAGCGTCCAGGAAATGGATTATATCATGAGGAGGTTGACCAGGATAAGTGAGGCATATGGACTGCGTCTGAACAATAACAAGACCAAAGTCATGATAGTGAACAGAGCAGACAACAACTCTCCCCACTTGCAGAACGTTGCTGGCTTTGAAGTGGTTGATAAATATATATATTTAGGCGCTTCATTAACGAATGGCGGAGGAAGCGAAAGTGAAGTACGACGCAGAATAAACATCGCGCGGTCGGCAACCACTAAACTTACCAAAATTTGGAAGGACACCGCCATCACTAAGAACACAAAACTTAGACTAGTACAAACGCTCATATTCCCCATAGCCACGTACGCATCAGAAACGTGGTCACTGAAGAAGTCAGACAAATCCCGTATTGAAGCCTTCGAAATGTGGGTATACCGCCGTGTCCTCAGAGTATCGTGGACGGAACATAGAACGAATACATCGATATTGGACGAATTACATATCACCACCCGGTTGCTAAGAGTGATCAATCGCTCTTACCTTCAGTATCTCGGTCATATTTCCAGGAGAACAGGAACAATCGAAAAACTTATGATTGAAGGCAAGGTAGAAGGCAAGAGGCCAAGAGGCAGATCGCCAACTCGTTGGACTAAGCGAGTTGAAGATCTGCTACACACAGGGTTGCACGATGCCATCCAACTAGCTCAGGACAGGGACAACTGGAGAATCACTATCGATTCCCTATAATTTCAATTACAACGGTGTCACCAAACCCTCTCGAGGGTAATTGGACCGAGGAGGAGGATGAACTAAAACAAAACAATGTATTAATTAGGGAGTATACCGGTAGGGCATCTTCCGCCAGCAGTTACATACAACGGAAAAGTTAGAATACTTCTAATTGAATGTGGAAGACCTCCATTGTTAGAAAGAGATTTCTTGAAAGTATTTAAATTACATTTCATAGAGGAGTTTAAAAAGGTTAATAGTTAAAATAAATAGTATTAATGTACTGAAAAACGAATTTTCAGAATTGTTTGAGAGCAAAGTAGGCGAATATAAACATGCTAAAATAAGTTTAATTTTAGAAACAGATGTAAAACCAATATTTTGTAAGCCGAGGCTGATTCCTCCAGCCTACAAGGAAAAACTGGAAGCAGAATTAAACAGATTGCTCCAAGAAGAAATAATTACGCCAGTAACAGTAACAGCCAGTGGGGTTCACCGTTAGTGCCGGTGTTAAAAGAAGATGGCAAAGTTAGAATCTACGCGAATTGCAAAATTACTCTAAATAAAGCGCTGCGGAAAGTAAAGTACCTACCCGTTGCCTCGAATAGAAGAAATGTTTGCTCGTCTACAAGGAGGAGAAGAGTTCAGTACCATAGATTTGATCCAGGTATACAACCAATTTGTCTTGGACGAGGAGTCAGCTGCATTAGCAACGTGGAGG
The DNA here is from genome assembly GCA_940337035.1 of Agriotes lineatus. NCBI lineage: Eukaryota > Metazoa > Arthropoda > Insecta > Coleoptera > Elateridae > Agriotes > Agriotes lineatus. The sequence continues at coordinate 66,902 of CALNHX010004504.1, read as the reverse complement.
CCTTATTTATAACAAAAGCGCCAAGTTGTTACAGGAATAACTCGACCTTACAATATGAATTTATCCGGGTACACTCAGAGAGATGGGGCAGTTTAATACGAAATTAATCAAATCAACGGCCTATTAAACGAAATAATGATGTTAAATGCCTTAGACGCCAAGACTTTTCTAATCAAGACAATACAGGTTAGCTCACTGAAAAAAGTGGAAACAGTGAACCAACCTATCAAATCCAACGTTGGCAGTGATCGGGTCACAGTCTGCGAACAGCCTCGGTAAACTTAACCTTTACTTGAATCCCTTTACAGCTTTCTCTAAACCTCTTTACAAAAGAAACACATTACAAATACAAATTCGCAAGCAATCGCCATAAATATAATAAAAAAGCACTACTAATTTAAGATAAAATATATTCACGCTGAAATATGCATGTAAACAAATCAAATTAGCTTAAATGAAATCGGAGAGGTTAGTATTATTAATTACGTAACGATTAAGTTAATTACAGACAGTAAAACTGGCGAAACTTCGTCATATAAACGATTTCACTGCACATTGTGCGCTTTAAAATTACAAGCTTCCTGAAGAAATGTGAGGACAAAACTTTCACGACCAGGGTTTGCGGTCTGCCAAAGGTTTGAACGTTAATTATGTCTCCCAAAAGGGTGAACAACGAAGTACGTAAACGACTGGGAAGTTTTGCGACACACTACACTCTGTTAAGGAAAACTAGCACGATTGAGAATTCCTCTCGTATAATTAGACTATTGACAAACGAACACCCATATCGACGAGAAAGGCAGAAATTGTCACAGGCGTCGAACGCAATGCATTACAACGGGAAACTGTCGGTAAAAATCCAGGGGAAAACTACTTCAAACTATTTCACAAGTTCAATCACAACGGAAGTCTTAACTAGGCGGCCCCCGACGAGTTTAGGAAATCGTCAGGGATCGTAATCGCACACCCAATATCACTTGTTGACTCTTTGAAGGCTGAAACGAGACTCCTGTGAAACTGACGACACGCCGGGCTTGAGCGCCCAAGGATGTACAGCTGAACTAACACGTGGTCAACTGTCTATATAAACGGCAATGGGGTGAGACAAGTACGTTTGCGCTCTCACTTCCACTCAAACATTTTAATGTCGCTTTCCGGCAGCTGCTTTGCGCTAAGCAAAGGTCCGTCGTAGGATAAGAACTGCACTGTATTATAATAAGCGAAGCGCGGTGGCACATAAGCAAATGATCACAACATCACAACTACACTATATTAAAACAACGAACATATAACACACATTATATGCTCTTTGATTAAAGTCAGCGGGAAGAGTAAATGTCTGAATTCGAAAGTAGCGCGCGCAATTGCCACTATTTGAACTAAAAAATGCGGGTAAACGCTGATTTTAAAATGTAAATGCGGGAAAACACTAAAGAGAAGTTCTTACATTGGGCTATGTTATTAATAAAGAGGGCATTAGGAAAAGCAAGGATAAAATACAAGCAATTTTAGAGGCACCAGCTCCAGAATCGGTGACGCAAGCTCATTCATTCGTTGGAATGATTAACAACTGCTCAAAATTCACGCCAAAATTAGCCACAATAATGAGTCCATTTATGAATTACTTTAAAAGAGGAATAGTAGAGTAAAGATTGCTCAAAAATTGTCAAAACTAAAACATCCAAAAAAATTTCTACCCAGTGGCAAACTGTTTAGTACTCTCCTCTTACTAAGTGGTAAAAAGTTGCACGACCTTGCGCGTCGGATTTAGGCAGAAGGGGGGGGGTGGAAAGGTGGTAAAATGGTAGGTTTTAACAGTTTTTCGCGAATATCTCGTTAACGATAAGGTTTCGCTCAAACTTTGTCTTATACAAGATTAATCTACATTTAATTTACAATACAAATGATCTTATGCATTTTTGCGCTTCAGTAAATGAGGGGGAAAAATAAAACTTTTTCTGTTTTGACAAAAACAACATGAACGCCTACGAACTCGTAATATTCGCTCCAAGTGTATTATATAAAGGGTTCAGGGCAGTGGTGAAGCTAGATGGTTATGGTGAAGAACCCAGCACAAATGACGAAGACCATTTGCGCAGATCATCCACTACTACACATGTTGAAGTGAAAATGAAAGATGCAACTAATGTTACGCTTGGACAAGCAGAATCCTTTATCTAATAGACTTGTCTGTCCGAGACGCTGTTTTGTCTGTCTGGGCCGCTGGTTTGTCTGTCTGGGACGCTGTTTCAGCAGCCAAACCGTAAGAGATAGAGAAAAAAGTTATGAAAGTTATATGTTTGGAATGGTCATGTCAGCTTAGGAACCGAATTTCAGTCACGTGACATTTCCGGTTTTCAAGAAATCACAAAAAAGACCGTTTTTCAAATAGAATGCGTATTAAATAAAAATGTTTCAGCAGCCAAACGGAGCTGCGACCCTCTGCGCCTTAAAACGTCGATCGGTTAGGCAACCACTTTGACACCTTCCAGGTCTGGGTACAGTTTTTATTTAATACGCGTTCTATTTGAAAAACGGTCTTTTTTGTTTTTTTAAATGAGACATTTGTCTCACTGGACTGCTAGTTTCTAACTAATAGTAAGAACCAGATGCAACTGATTGCTCTCATCACGGTACACTTACAGCAAGCTGGCTGCAATGTGATTCAGGCAGAAGATGATGCTGACACCAAGATCGTTTTTACTGCAATTGACGAATCAAAAAAAGAAAAAGAGGCTATCGTGATTGGTATTGACACCGATTTATTGGTCCTCTTGGTTGTTCATGCTCCAGCCAACAAACAGTTAAAGATGGCTGTACCGAAGAAAGGTAACCATGTGGATAGAATTAAAACAAGGTTAGCTACAAACTTTATCTAATAAACTTTAATGCAAAAAATAATGGAAATAGTTTTTCTTCGCAATACATGCTTTTCAGTAAATTCAATGGAAAGTGCTATGTACAACATACGAGGTAGTTACATAATAATAAATAACAGCAATCAGTAACCTAAAAATCTTCAAGCTCTTCTTCATGTTGAAGATTATCTTCATCGATGCCGTCACCGTCACTAATCCTTTTCCAACCCCATTTTTGTGAATCTTTATTGATATTGTTACGATCCTGAGGGCCGAGGGATGGATGAGTCAGCAGCCTTGGCGATTAATACGCGAGCGTTCCAGAGCTTCTCGAGGCGGCTGCAGAAATATGAGTCACAGCGGTCGAATGCTCGGGAAGCGCCCTAGAACCAGGTGTACTGAATGACTCACGCTCGCTTACGAGAACAACACCTGCGAATGCCGGAGTGCATTCGCGAGGATTCTGGAATCTCCCCAGTGAAATATAAATGCGCGGCATTCAGACCTGTAGGCAGTTCGAATTCAACATCAGTGCGGCGAGCTCCCAGATAAATAAAACGCGTGAAATAAATAAATCCGTATGTAGTAGAAATACATCGTTAGTGTTTAAGAGTGATATAAATAAATAATAATAGTTGTTAGAAATAGTGCCGTAGTTTAAAAGTAATTTGTAATCTGCTTGATAGTTCGTTAGTGCTTGTAAATAACCATAATCGTAATAATTAATCCAATAGTGTGTAAATAAATATTTGAACCAATGTTTGTCGTATAATTTTAAATAGCCCGAACGTTAAGAACGTAACAATATTGAGCTATTGCTGCACATGGTGGTAAACTCTATAAGAGTGTTGTTGTGCAGCTGTGAAGTGGGGAGAAATAGTCAACCTGAAATTTGTGTAAGTATACAGGCTTCTTTGCGATGCTCTGCAAGTAACATTGATGGCGCAGAGTATCCAAATTATCTGCATTTGTTGATGCAAATGTCGAAAGGAAAAAATGGTTTCCAGCATCAGCTATTGCATCTGGGTCTGTATTTGGGTTGTTAAAAGTCAACAACTTTGTCACGTTGCACTTTTTTAAGAGGCGTTATTTTTCCCTTTCTATAAATTGAAGAAAGAGAACATCCTTCATTTCCCTGATACCACACAGAATGTCTCCAATCCAGTAAACTTTTTCTTCTTGGTTACCTTTCTTCGGTACAGCCATCTTGAACTGTTTGTTGGCTGGAGCATGAACAACCAACAAGGCCAATAAATATGTGCCACTGCCAATCACGATAGCCTCTTGTTCTTAGTACTAGTTGGAAATTTTGCTTGTCTAAGAGTGGCATTAATTGCATCTTCCACTTTCACTTCAACATGAGTAGTAGTGGATGATCTGCGCAAATGTTGTTCGTCTTTTGTGCTGGGTTCTTCACCATAACCATCTGGCCTCCCCACTTTCCTGAACCCTTTATATAATACACTTGGAGCGAATATTACGAGTTCATAGGCGCTCATGCATTCTTTAGCTGTGATCAGCTTAAAAAAATAAATGTTTATTTTTGCTTTAATTGAAAAATACATAAAAGAAATCATTTGTACATAACACAGGCCTTATCCTTGACAAAAATGGGACCCAAAAGATACAGGATAAATGTTTTACGAGACAAAAAAGTGCAAAGAATAAGTGCGTTATGTTGACCTTTTTTAGGCCAGGATATGTATAAATGTGCAAATCGCAAACGTTCAAATACATGGGAAACGCATATTTGCAGGAGGCTGTGCTATGCATTATAATCAGGTATCAGGGGTCAGAAATTCAATCATAAGATGTGCACTCGAAGATATAGCTTAAAAAATGTACACTATTTGAAATTACCTTGCGGATCTGAATATGGTGGGCACATTCTTTTTGTGATTGCCAGAAAAAAATATTTTACGATTTTTTTTTATTACTGAAAACTGGTGAATTTTATGCGTACATCGCATTTAAAAGCTTAGTTTTGAATATTTCTCAATGATTCTTAAACTAGTGGAAATCTTATTCTTTCTAGATTCATATGTCAAATTAATCTCAAAATTATTTTTAGCAAATGCTACAGAAATTGTTTAAACAAAGCGTACGGGGAATGTGCGGTGTAAATTTCAGTATAGAGGTATTCTGAAAACTGTTGCACATAAAGGTATACATCCAGCGTATAAAATGTGTTAAAAAGAATGAAAATATGTTTAGCGAAAGAATAATCTGCATTCTTTTGTTGTTGTAAAAAATATAATTTATTTTCCGCTACTTGGTTTGGTTGAAACGCATATCTACACCTCACTTCAGCACGAAAGTTAAATCCATGCCCGACGCGAAGGTTAATATAAGCCAGCTGCAACGCAATCATGTGAGAGGTGCCTGGTGGGCTTGCAAGATATTGCTTAATGTTTAGATCGCACTCGCTGCAGTTCAAATTCCGCCGGTAATGGTTATTTTTAATTTGAAAATTGATGTAATTTGCATTCAAGTGTTTGCTTTTATTGTTTCCCTATTATTTGAAACGTGAAAACATTTTACCCCTAGTTTCCTTTGATTTTTAAAATTATTTAGTCACAATGTCCACTAGCGAGGAAAGCTCTGAGTAAACCCCTTTAGATTTTTTGTACATACAATTAACAAAAAATGCCTGCATTTACGTAAAGTTTTTTGCATTTTAGTAAGAACATTTCTCATGTACGACTCTGATTTATTTAATTCATAAAAATAATTAAAAAGGCAATCAGAATTGATATAAAACGGTACTCGTATAATTTAAAAAATCCAAGGTGGCAGCGTTGACAAAACAGTGTGCCAGGAAAAAGACAATTAATTACACAGAAATATAGAACAAGTGATGCAAATTTTGAGCTCTCTGTATAGCTTTAATACTCAAAGGACAAAAAGGGATGAATTTGAAAATTGAACATAATTACGTACCTATCAAATTTTGGTGTACTCTTTTTCATTTCTTTTAATCCGATTTCATTTGATATTGAATTTAATTTATTCACGCATTTCGCGCTTTTTTGTGTTCATTATTTCTTCTATCAACAATGATTGGGTTTTTATTTTCTAAGCCTGGGTTAATGTTATATTTGCAGAGTTCAAGTGTTTAAAATAAAATTTTAACGTTGTTTGCTTGTAATCCCTTTAAATGAAGCATCTTGAGGGATTTACATTTTTTTAACTCGAATATGTATTTGAAGAACGTCTCAATGTAGGGGCATAAAGTAAGATGTCAGAAGAAAACTCATTAAAATGGCTTTTCAAAAATAGAAAAATATACAGGATTTTGCATTAAAAAAAATTCTAAATATTAAATTTGGAAATGTTGAGCCCCTTCTATTGTTAATATCTAGAGCCACTATTTTACATTCAAATAGTAATTCCCGAAAAACATTTTTTTGATAACATTCAATTGTTCTCAGTTACAGCAGCTTCCTGAAATTCAGAATTATTTTGCATAACATTTCCAAAACAGTTAAGTGTAGATCCATACAACTTGATATTAAAATAATTAGGTTTTTTAGGCAAAACTTTTAAACTACCCAAATATAGGGCATTCTATTAAAAATATTTTAGTAATGTTCACCACTCTCGTACCTACAATTTTTATGTAACTCATACATCTTCAGCCGGTGCATTGCTGCTGAACCCTGTTATGCTCATTTGAATTAATCATTACAAAGCAAATTGAAGAATCACTCACCTTTTACAAAAACTAATTAAAAAACACCCAGAGAAAATTCATACGACTTACTGTCTGACAACACTGCCTGAAGTCAAATACCACTGTGACTGTGAGTCAATTTTTCAGGCTAATTAAGTTCTTGCGACAGATAACTTGCTTTTCTAGACAGATCTAAACGCCCTCGCCCAATTTCTTACATGATATGCAATGGGCTTCGATATTTGTGTGAGTTATAGCAGTCATTTGATGATTGTGTTGGTTTTAGAGAAGTACAAACGTCAATTAGTATATTAAGTATGGAGAACGGTAGGGGATTTTTACCGTTCGAAGACAATCGTTGGGAGGAAGAGCAAAGCGACGACTCCAATTATTCTCTGAAAACGGTAACCCTTAACGTTCGACATGCTTATAACAGTTTTTGCACGATTGGAATTGAAATTATACAAAAAAATATACAACATTTAGGTACTGAGAAATTAAAACGAGCAAAGTACATCGAAATAATCGAAGTGATATGGCATATATCACTAGGTAATCAATTTGTTATTTGTCAAATAAAATTTCATTAAATTGTGCATGTAAGACTAATTTTGATTGTTTTTTAAAAAGGCGTCGGTAAGTAATTTTGCTGTCGTCGTAGCTATAGCAACTGGTAAATACCACTTACTGTCATGGAAACATCCATGGTAAATAGTCAGAAATGACCGATCGTGCAAAAAATTACATTTAGTAAACAATTTGGCGTTAATACAATGTCAGTAAACATATATATATGTATATATATTTTTGGCAATACATTCTTCGTAGAATTGATGCCGCTCCTTGGAGCCCTTCTGACTTTGTTAGTGGAGTGGTTCGTCACACCTCTCCACAGTAAACATAGCTGAAAAAAAATGAGACTCTAAAACCTATCATTACAAAATTACAAACACGAATATATTTAGAAGAAAACTACATAATTGGAGAAGCCAATTTATGCAAGAATTAAAGAAAATAAAATGTAAAAAAGGGAGGAGTGGGACAAATAAGATGTTTATTTTTACTTGGCCATATTTGGCTGCACTAAAATTTATTCTATCTTTCGTGAATGTACTACGGTTACAAAAGACAAGATCAATGGCAGACATTCGAATCAAGTTCCTAAATTGTTGAACATATTCTATCCGTAATTTACTACGAAAATCATTGTACGCTCCATGCTGTTCTTCTCTTAAAATACAATCTCTAACCCAGAACTTTCTGTCTCTTCCTTTTTCATATTTTGCGTAAACAATTAATCACGAGGCAGCTTTGTCAACTTGCGTTGACCTTGAAGCCATCATTTCAAAATTACACCGTAATGACTTGGCTGATTGTGCAAACTAGTAAGCCAATGTCTAAATGCCTACGCAAGTTATTGCGGAAGTTTAAAACGCAATAAATTGCAAGACACTAAATTGCGATATTTATGGATGATAGTATCAACACAAAAGCAAGTCACTTGCGCAAGGAACTCGCCAGTCTATCCGCACCTTAGAAATACACAAACAGTTTTTTCGAAATTAAATACCTTAATTCACTATATTTTATTATAAAAATTACTAGCTTACATATGTAAAATGCTTTTCTGTACTAGATTGCATTAACAAAATAATAAGATTATTTCGTTAAGCAGTACCTTGTAACACTACAGAATTAGAACTCGTACAAGTTGCCTAAGGTGGCGATTTACTCTTACGAAATTTAACTTAAAATTGCGGTTATCATGACTTCACTCGAGAGCAGGCAGTGCGATTAATACTGAACCAAATTGAATCTACAATATACGAAAATAAGCAGAAAGATTCAAGGAAGGTGCCCTCCGTATTTAAAATTTAGTTTATAAATCACGGCTTTGACTAAAAAATATAAATAAAGTGGATTTTTGAACGTGAAATTCGACGATTTATTTCTGTAAGAAATACTCTTCAAACAGTAAAACAAAATGGGGGGCCATAATCTCTAGAGTTTTAACTAGAACATACTAAAAATTCAAATAATTTGAACCAGAAGTTTAGCAGATGACCGAGAAGCAACATATACTTGTAATAGCTCATCGTGAGTAAATTTTGTGTTGGCAATTTAAGCTTTGATACGTGTTTCTCTGCTAAAAATAGTTCAGCCTCTGTAAGGTAGGTGGCGCTACTGCTAATGACGTAAAATTCAAACTCGAATTGGGATATGCATAAACATGCAACTTGATATTTTTAGACGACCACAATCCTGGGCCTGATAACGACAACGGGGTGGAAAATAGTAGTAAAACTATGAGAGTTACATAAATATCACTTATATAAAAGTTGTAGGTAGGGTGACCAATGTTGACATTTTGACCCGAAGACTTCGGGTTATCAACAAAATTCTTCGGGTTAACTAGAGGTTCATATTTAAAAGTTCCAGAGCAAAAGTAGAAAGTGGGTAAAGTGCCAAAATATAATTTTAGAAATTATTTTAAATTTTCTCCACAAAAATTTAGTTTCTTCGCGGTTTACTTAACTTCTCAGATACATTGGATTGGATTTGTATAGTCTACCCAATTATAAATACTGAGAGCTGCTAAGATTTTATTTTACATAATTAGTGTTAAGCAATAAATATTAATTATTAATAGCATGCCATGTACAAGTGTTCCAAAGAAAGTTTTGACATATGACTATTGATGAGGCCGGAATTATTTTATGCGATTTCAGAAATATAAAATAATTTTTGGAATCGTATTTATAATGTACTTAACAAACTATTTCACGTTGATCCTTTTCATTGATTTTATCCCCCCCACCCAAATTATTTTCTTCGTGTCAGCATCGGCGGAATGTAGGGAACCTTAGTTGTAGGAGCAAAGGTGGTGCACATTACTGAAATACTTTTGATTATACAAATACAGGGTGCCTCAAAAAAGCGCGGCAAATAAAACTTACTTTTTTTATATTTAGGCAGCTTGAAGGTTTTGAATTGACTCGTAATGAAATAGACTATTCTTTATTTAACTGTAGTTTATATCTTTACACTTAATGCAAATAATGTAACAGATTTAGTTTTTTGCATAGTGATGACAAAAGTGTTTTTTTTTTAACGAAAAATCGTTAAGAAAGCGTCACTTCTTTAAACAAAAAATTATAAAGAAAAGTAGTTTTTTAACTGTAAACAAAACTGCTTTTGAAAGACAAATATTGGCTGGTATCATCTGCTAATTTATAAATGGCAAAATGAATCGTCTGCGTTGTAAAATTCGACGATTTTGTAGCCATTTATCATTTGTACTGCCATTCAACCGCAAACCGGGATCGCTTTGTTAAATTAACACCTTACAAGAAAGCAGACACTGTTAACAAATTTTATTGCTATATATTGGTAAATGTTATACCGTTTACAACCAAATTTACTCCGAGTGATTTTTTAAAAACTCAATTGCAGCAGGCTCTGGATAGCCTGAATCAGTTGCCAATACTGAAATGTAATGTTGGTGACACTGTAAGTCTATGTCAAATTCGAGGTTAACAGGTTAGGTTTTGCGTCATTTTTGACACAGACTGACGCAAAACCTAACCTGTTAACCTCGAATTTGACATAGACTTACAGTGTCACCAACATTACATTTCGAATTTGACATAGACTTACAGTGTCACCAACAATACATTTCAGTATTGCCAACTGATTCAGGCTATCCAGGGCCTGCTGCAATTGAGTTTTTAAAAAATCACTCCCTACTTCCTATAGTGTTATAGGTATTTGCCTAAACAGATATCAAAACATTCAAATATTGACAAAAAAATATCTTTTATTATACTACTTTATTTACAATACAAGATTGATAGTAAATACAGTGTGATTGAGGTCACAGCTCTGGGCCGGGTTGGAGAAGTGTGTCTTGCCACCTTGCTTTCGGTCGTACTCGTCGTCTCTATTGAACGAAGATGTGTGTATGTATGTATGTATTATCGATAACCTCATTTTATCTTGCGGTACAGAGGCTGGTGCTTTATGCGCTTGCATCTGGCGGTTCAATGCTCAACTTGCCCCAGATTCGGGATACAAAGTTGGAGCGCGCCTTTTGTGCTTGCAAGAAATAGTATATACACCACGGTAGCGAATCGTTTTATAACCTTCGCGCTTTAGATACTTCGCGCTGCATGCTCAGTATCTAATATGCGCTCAGGTTATAATACTTCGCTACCTTGATGTATAATATACTATTATTTTCAAAGTACTAATAATACATCGTAAATATAGTAGCAAACACGATTAACGCTTCCATAGCAACGATTTACTTTTTATTAATTTAGTGCACCGAAAAAATCGGACATCGGGGAAAGTTTTCCGTGGGTTGTTCTAAAAATGCCACCTTTACGTCATTGCAAAAACAGATGAAAACAAGGTGTTTTCAGAGAAGTATAATGAAAATTAAATACTTATTTATAATGTTACTTTTCACTTTGTTAATAGGATGCAAGGCAATCATATTACCTGTTATATTCGTCTACAGATTCCCAGGTAAAATTATACTCCTCATCTTTGTCGTTTGCTTCTGGAGTTTCAGCTTCGCCATCGACATATTGTGCACTATCTTCTGTACTATGGCTGGATTTATAAACAGAATCCAATATTTCCTGAAGAATGCCTTCACAATCATTGATGACCTAGAGTTGTAAAAACAGTTGTTTCCCAGCCGGATCATTTTAATGAAAACAGCATGTTTTTTATTAAAAAAAAACTAAATGTTTTTTTCTTCTTATGAAAATGATCAATTAATTAAGTTTTCCTGTCCTGTTTCAAAATATTAGCTATGAATTTTTTTAAATAAAAAAATGGTTTACGGAAGGCAACACTGTTTTCTTTATTTATAAGGGTCTGATTACCTGTGCACTATTTTCTGCTAACATTCGTCTTACTTTATTTAGTCTAACCATAGATTGTGCTCTTTTTGTTTTTTTGCGTTTTCCATAACATGGTCTTGCTTTGCCCATAATTGAAAACTAGAGATAATTAAGTGTGTTAGTGTTATAATAATTTATTAGGGTCAGGTTGGGTAAATGTGCAAACACGTAACGATTAGCGTAAAAGGAAAAGAATGCTATATTTAATTAAAAATCAATTTATTGTAAAACTGTAGTTCTAAGCGCTAGTATTTGACATGCAGTTTAGCTCAGAAAATATAGAAATACGAATGTACGAAATTTTGTACTGTTCATGAATAATTTTCGGAATCGGTGTAAAAATATGCAAATTGAATTTCACATTTTGTTGTATAACCATTTTATTACAACTGTTTTAGTCACAACTGAAATAACTCAACGAAACTAATGTCAAATTTTACTGATCTGCCAAATGTAGAACGAACACAGCTATTGCTAAAGTTATAATAGGTACAAAAAATTATGAATGTCATAACAACTACCCTAATAAAATACTAAAACAACGTAAAACAAATTAGTTTGGAATAAACTGTTATAATCCTTGCTAATTATATAAACTCCAACCACAAGTTCACCAGACTACAACAATTCACATCGGGCGTGTGGTCGCTTAAATTTTTATCGATCGATAAGAAGCTAGCCAAAACAATTACATGTGCCATTAGCCGGCAACGTCCCGCCCCCGCGGCCACCTGACCATCAGAAGTGTTTAAAATTATGCCACTGACACATTCATTTAGACTGGTTGCAAACCTAACACCCTACATTTGAGGTGCATGCTTTTCAAGACGAGAGAGCACCACTTACTAAGTAAATTTTAAGATCGTCAGATTTTCGCGACTAAATCGCCACCCTAAAGTTGTATAGAACATGGAAATTTCATGCGTTGGAAATGGTTTAAATGCTATTTGACATAAGAGTAACAGAAATGGAAAATGCCATAATTACTTTGGTAGCTAGGCAACAAGTACAATAAGTACATATTATCCATTTACTTGACATTCGCACTGTCAGTGCCAAATTTAAAAAAAATGTCTTGACTATACTTCCCAAATGATGTGTTTTTTATTAGACTGTACGTTAATTTAATTGTTTAAAATGTGAAAAATAGCAGTGGTGCGAACATACTGTCAGTTGAACAGTGCGGATGTCAAGTAAATGGATAGTATGTATCATGTTGTTTTCTCTTAGTAAAATATACATCCGTTAATGTCTAGCACACTTATGCTCTATGTTACCTAAAATTTTAGGCAACCGGTATGTGTAACTCAACTGTTCGTCATTGTTGTTCTGTATACACAAACAGCAAATATACGACTTTTACACAGTATGAGTTTTAAAATGTTTAATTATACTTCTTTTCACTGTAGTTCTATATTCAAGGTGCAACTGTACAGTTTTTTCTTGTATGAGTTCTCATGTGGGTAACTAAATTACTTTTCGTGTTGATCGGTATTTGCAAAGGGAGCAAATCTATGGTGTTCCTCCTGCATGATTCTTCATATGTAGAGCTATATCACTTTTTTATGCTGTTCTGTATTCACAAACAGAGCAACTGTATGGCTTTTCTCCTGTATGACATCTCATATGTATGGCTTATCTCCAGTATGAGTATTCATATGTCTAATTAATCTACTTTTCCGTGCCGTTCTATATTCACAAACAGAACAACTGTATGGCTTTTCTCCTGTATGGGTCTTCATATGTCTAACTAAACTTCTTTTAATTGCTGTTCTGTATTCACAAACAGAGCAACTGTATGGCTTTTCTCCTGTATGACATCTCATATGTATAGCTATATCACTTTTCTGTGCCGTTCTATATTCACAAACGGAACAACTGTATGGCTTTTCTCCTGTATGAGCATTCATATGTCTAATTAATCTACTTTTCACTGCTGTTCGATATTCACAAATACAGCAAATATATGGCGTTTCTCCTGTATGACTTTTCATATGTGTATCTAAATTACTTTTCTGCGCCGTTCTATATTCACAAACAGAACAACTGTATGGCTTTTCTCCTGTATGAGTATTCATATGTCTAATTAATCTACTTTTCACTGCTGTTCGATATTCACAAATACAGCAAATATATGGCGTTTCTCCTGTATGACTTTTCATATGTGTATCTAAATTACTTTTCTGTGCCGTTCTATATTCACAAACAGAACAACTGTATGGCTTTTCTCCTGTATGAGTATTCATATGTCTAATTAATCTACTTTTCACTGCTGTTCGATATTCACAAACAGAACAACTGTATGGCTTTTCTCCTGCATGGGTCTTCATATGTCTAACTAAACTACCTTTCACAGCTGTTCGATATTCACACACAGAGCAACTGTACGGCTTTTCGTCTGTATGAGTCCTCATATGTGTAACTAAATTACTTTTCCTCACTGTTCTGTATTCACAAACAGAGCAACTATACGGCTTTTCTTCCTTATGGATCTTCACATGCGTAACTAAACTATATTTGTGTGCTGTTCTATATTCACAAATAGAGCAACTGTATGGTTTTTCTCCTGTATGACATCTCATATGTATAGCTATATCACTTTTATGTGCAGTTCTTTATTCACACACAGAGCAACTGTACGGCTTCTCTCCTGTATGGGTCCTCATATGTCTAACTAAACTACCTTTCACTGCTGTTCGATATTCACAAACACAGCAACTGTATGGTTTTTCTCCTGTATCAACACTCATATGTTTAACTAAATCACTTTTCCTTGCGGTTCTGTATTCACAAATAGAGCAACTGTATGGTTTTTCTACTGTATGAACACTCATATGTTGAACTAAATTACTTTTCTGTGCTGTTCTGTATTCACAAATAGAGCAACTGTAAGGTTCCTCTCCACTATTTTTGTTAAATATTTGGTTTTCATAATTTTCATCCTTTAATTCGATGACTTCTTGTTTAATGGATAGCTTATCAAACCTTTCGTTGCTACTCATGTTCTTAGATCGGCATGGTGCAGTTCCTGCAGAACTACAAGACCTATTCTCCATAGTGATTATGTTTGTTTAAACATTTCTTTTAATGATATATGAGCCAAGGGACGTTTGATATCTTCACATCTGCAACAAAAGCACATCGTTATTAACCTACGAATTTAGCAAGTTATATAGCGGCATTGAGAACTGAAGAGCAAACACAAATGGAATGTTCATCTTAAAACACTTTAACAAAAGTTGTTATAAGATATACGGTAATCATTATTGCAAACATTTGAATTAAATTGGTATGACTCTCCCATTTCAGGGTATTACAAATAACATTTATATTTTAGACGATACAATTACATCAACTCACCTATAATTAGATTTCTGTTTAGATTTGATATTTAATTCTAAAAAAAGTCTTACTACCTAAATAACACAATCAAAAAGATCTCGCAAAAAAGATCTGACGCAAGGTGTAATATTTTAAGTAGCGTATGTCAGCGCCTGAGCAGAACCTGTTTAAACATACAATGACGCTCTATCACTGTAAACAAGAATGTCTAACCAATGTCCATAAAAACCGTCAAAGAGACAATCTGATAATTACAAGCTTAGGTAAAATATAAACATATAAAAATTGTTAATTTTCGGAAATGTGACCAGTTATACATAAAAATAAATGTTAATAATAATAGGTATCGAGGAGTAACATGCTGTAATTTAATTCCTCTTTGCAATCATATTGTATGCGGAATCATTCTAATATACAGAGTGTTTAAAAAATAAATACATCTAGTTGCCTTTCATTTTTTTGCATCTAAATTTTTGTTTTGCTATATTCTTTATTGTTCTGAAACTAGGCAGTACTGTACCTACTATACTCAAATATTAACAGCTTTGGCTAGTTCAAAAACAATAAAGGTTATAGAAGCACATAAAAATTTACATGCAAGAAAAATTTCAAAGGCAACTAGATGTATCTCTTTTTTGAACACTCTCTATATATTTTAAAACTAAACAGTAGACTTCTAGCTTTACAGAACTAATTCATAAGTCTACAAGAACTACTTCCACGTCTGCTATATTAGTTAATCATATGCTAGTATTAAATAATGCACACCATCAAAAGTACCATGATTGCAATCAACCGTTTCTATTTTCGGGTTTTTGTAAACAAACTTCCCTTAACTTTTAATAGATATTATCACAGAAAACAATTATTTATTATGCCTATTTCTTGTGTTTTTTAAAACTACGCACACAGCTTCAAACGGAAGTCCATTTTGTTTAATAGTCATATCTGGTTACTGAACGCTGCCAAGCACCCAATCAACGAAATCCAAGCCGTACGTTTTAACATAGTGTAAAAGCGTCTCCGATATTTACGCTACATAACCTATATTTCTGCAAATTTTTATACGTGGCCTCTTCGCCCAGTAAAATGAAACAACAAGCTGGTAAATCATGCTGTGATGGAAGTGAATAAGCGGCAACTTATGACATGTGATAAACGACGACAGCAACAAATCAAAAAACTTCATGCAGAAAAAGCCATCGATGAATGCAAGTGGACGAAAGAAGTACCTCGTACTTAGAATAAACAAAAACGAAAGTATAGTGTGCATTCAGCGTTGTTCTTTTATATTGCTAACTCAAGTTTAATCTAGAGTTAGTAATGAAGATGTTAAGAAATTCCTAGAAGATAATCGAATTACGATGCGCTCCTGCAAATCCCTTAAACCCAAATAACGAGCAGGTAAATCATGCTGTTATGAAAGCGAATAAGTGGCAACTTATAACCGATGTGACAAACGACGACAGCAGCAAATCAAAAAACTTCATGCAGAAAAAGCCATCGATAAATGCAAGTGGGCGAAAGAAGTACCTCGTACTTGAAATAAACAAAAACTCGACGAGTGCATCTTCGACTGTAATTATTAACAACGCAGCTATAACCGAGGTTTGTACACATTTGTATGTAACGACGCTAAATTTTATGCAAAATTTACTTGTAAATTTTTATAAAAATATTAAGCATTGTTGCATACAGAAAATTGGCTGCTAAATTTTGCGATGGGTTTTCATGTAAATTATTTAGAACTGAAATGAAAACATAAACATAACCTGCATTTTATTAGCATTGTTTAACTACGTGATTAATGTTGGCGCTCCTATCTCAGATAAATACTCTAACCTAACCTCAGAAAATTGCTAACAAACATGTCTTTTCATTTCAATCTTGCTCTACGTAAGAATGATGCTACCTAAAAATGTTGTATTTTAGGTTCCGAGTTAGATATGAGCATATCCATCGAAGAATGCCGCAAACTCGAAAATGATACTAATAAGCAAGCAAATTCTGCTGCGTGGTACCAATACAGAGCTGGTCGAATTACGGCTTCAAAATTTAAAGGCGTTTGCAGAACAAAATTGGAAAAACCATCTCTGTCCTTGATACGTTCAGCATGTTATCCCTTAGCAACTCGCTTTAAGACAACGGCTACAGTTTATGGTTGTGAACATGAAAAGAAAGCCCTCCAAGCTGACACTAATAAGATGGAGAAAACCCACATACATTTTGGTAGCAAACCAATAGGTCTATGTCTAAACCGAAAGTACCCACAGTTTGGGGCATCTCCGAATGGATTGGTGTTTTGCGATTGTTGTGAAATGGGGGTTGTCAAAATTAAGTGCCCTTATTGTGCAAAGGACATTGGCATAGATGATCTAAATGTTCTAAAACATGCAGGTGTACAAAAAAAAAGGATGAAGACTTTAAATTAGATCATAACCATGGCTACTACTACCAGAGACAAATGCAACTCGCTATTACTGGAGTTAATTACTGTGATTTTGTGGTATGGAGTAGTAAAAATGTTTTCCGTGAAAGAATAGGTACATTTCAATGAGGTATTATGGGAAAAAGAAAGCGCTATTGCTATGAAGTTTTTTAACAATGTGATTATGACAGAACTTCTCGGTAAATATTTCACAAATAAAGCAGTTAAGGATGCTGCAGCTAATACCGATTGGAATGTATTCAAAGAGTCATTAAATGTTAATAATGGTACAAAGTTAATTTTTTCTAATAAAAGTATTACGTCTAATATGGAAACAAGGACCACTGCTCTCGTAGCCATGCAAACTAAAGATAACAGTATATATTGTTTGTGTAAGGGTCCTGATAATGGAACGCCTATGATTGCTTGCTGTAATTTCCACTGTTCCGTGGAATGATTTCATCTGATTTATTTTGGTTTAACATCTGTACCTAATACTGAATGGCATTGCCCTTTATGTAGTATAAGTAAAAGTAATCATATTTTGTATTATATTAGTATTGGAATATAAAATAAAAGCAAATAAACGTTTTAATCGATTTATTTATCACTTTAATTGCAGTACTGTAAAATAAGTAAATACACACATCGCCTTTTTAAAAGCACGACCGCTGCGATATGTGAAAAACGCAAGTCTATTTTTAAACGATCAAATAATGCATTCCGACTTATATATACTCCCTTAAGATTTCAGATGGTCTCACCATTTTAAAGTCAAATAGAAAAACTGGCTTTTTAGGATCTTTAATAGCATTTGAAAGCATTATAGGAATGTTTAATGATTATATCGCTAATAATTCTTTAAAATTTATCCCCATTTATAAATGTTCACAAGATCACTTAGAACTTTTTTTTAGCGGTGTTAGGTCCCAAGAAGGGCGCAACAATAATCCTACAGCTAGACAGTTTTCCGCAGCATTTAGAAAGATTATGGTTCGTGCTGAGCTTAGAGAAGGTGGTATTGGAAACTGCGTGCCCTTAGAACAAATTAGCATTCTCAATGTAACATATTCGAGTAAGTTACCGGAAGATATTATTAATGACAATAATGTCATTTATAATGACATAATCATTGAAGAAGAAACTCATTTAAATAACCAAGTTAATGAACATAATTATGCTTTTATTAAAAGTAGTTGTAACGTATATTGCAGGTTTTGTAATATACAAACTTAGCAAAAAATTAAAATGTGAAATTTGTTTAGCATCTTTGTATGGAAACAAAAGTGATTTGTTGGGTTCTTTCATAGATTTTAAAAATAGAGGAAATTTAAAATGCCCAAGTCAGGATGTCATTAAATTATGTTGAAAGTTGAAAAACACATACGATTTGAACAGAAAATTGGAAAAGCAATGTGTTTATAAATATTTTGCACGATTTAGAAAACATTAATTTATTCACAAACATGCAAATGCACGATACAAATCCATTAGAATGCCACAGATTGCTATTAATAAAATGTATTGTAAATCATTATACAGATACTAGAATTCATTATTTATGCAATAATATTTCTAACAAGGACAGTGTTCGAGCTTTTTACAATAAATTAGTATTGTTTAAAGGCCAATAAATATACTTAAGTGTTTTTCTACCAAAATGTACTATTTTATAATATAATACAATGTTAATAAATATGTACTTACAGATTTCAGTATTTCCTGAAAGAAATTTAAAAATATAAAACTGTATAAAAGTGAAACAAAACAGATTTTAATAAAATATTAGACAGTATAATTCCAATTTGACTTATGTGTTACAAAAGAAAAATTAAAATTTCGTGTGACCCTCTTTTGACGGCACGCCACTGGTAAAGTAAGCGTCAAAAACCGGAAACATTGAAGCTGACATATTGTGACACCATCCTGGTTACACTTATTAGAAACAAGGCTCCTTCCTCCTCTCTATATATTCTAAGGTTTATACGAGTTCTATAACCGTCAACAGCAATGCATAGCATTTTATAAATCCATCTATAGTATATGTTAGAGCAATGATCCTTCATATTTTACTTATTTTATGTTAGACGTAATGTATTTTCAAAAGAATAATAACAAATAACACATCTGAAGACTTACCGTTTAAAATTACTTGCTTGGTAATTGTAGGTATTAAAAATTAATAGTTTACAATTTTAAACATTAATGGATTATCAAAATTGTAGTAAATCTTACTCAGCACAAAAGTGTTATTATGTACACACACGATCATTGAAAATGAACAGGGTTATGCAATACATGTTACAAATTTCAAACATTTGTGTTTGGAAAGCTACTACAACCGTGTTATCCAAAAAGTACTTCATCTAATGCACACGGTTTCATAAAGGTTGCCCGATATTTCTGTAATTTTGCATGGGGCCATAATATTGGTTGCACAGCCCTGTTCATTTTCAATGATTCTTTGTGTAAGTAAAAAATCTGTCCCTCTCAAGTGGAAGTTGTGAAACTAAATTTTTTTTTAAATATCAGAGGAAAAAGGAATAATTTTTTTTACGTGTTCGCCCTGTATATGTTGGGTCCAAAATATATCCTTTTTCTTCAAAAGTAAAAACCTTGGCAAAAGTTTACTTTCATTTAAGTAATAGTTACTGCGCTAAATAGGCAAAATTTTATTTTTTAAGGTGCTCAACCTGTATATACTTTACATAAATTTTCTCGGTTTCATACCAGGAAGGCATATAATTGGCAATCAAAATATCGTCTTCCTCCAACCCATAGCTTTTAAGTTATACCGGCAACAGACAGACAGGGAAGTAATAAACTTTCTCCATGACTAATAAATAATACATATATTACATATGTAGTTTTTACTTCCTTTTACAATAAAGGAAGTATTGGATTCACCCCAAAAATTCCAAATTGAGTTTTCAACAGATCTTCATGTTTCAGAGTCGCCTGAACCCAAAAAACACGTTTTATGAAAACTGATAAAAAATGTTGACATTTCATGACCTAAATCGGTTGTCAAAGTGACTGTTTTTTGTTCAGTGGATGTAATAGTATATTACATACCGAGGTGGAAAGTGTTTCATTCCTGTCGAGAGATTAAGTAGTTAATCGAGATGCGTAGCGTCGAGGTGAACTTTATCTCGAGACAGGAATGAAACTTTTCACCGTGGTATGTATACTATTTTATTCGCAACCACTTTATTCTAAACAATTGGAAAAATTATTATATTATGATACATATTGTGACGCGCATGAATGGATCAACGAGATTCCCAGTGTCCCTACCTACTTAGCGGTCGGGAATGGATCGCGCATGAATGGATCAACGAGATTTTCATTGTCCCTACCTACACAGCGGTCGGGAATGAATTCATTTCCAACCGGCAATCACTTTTCCGACCGGTTGGAAAGTTACAAGTTGGGAATAGCTCATTTTCCAAATTTTTAAAAGTCAGTAATGATCTTATTACATATACGGTTGTGAATAATAGTATATTACATACCGAGGTGGAAAGTGTTTCATTCCTGCCGAGAGATTAAGTAGTTAACCGAGACGCGTAGCGACCGGTTGGAAAGTTACAAGTTAGGAATAGCTCATTTTCCAACTTTTTAAAAGTCAGTAATAATCTTATTACATATATGGTTGCGAATAAAAGTTTTTTACAATCTAGAACAAAAAAGACTTACGTTCAGCAATTTTTGATTAAAGAAGAGGTCACAATGTAGTCAAAATTTTCTTTGAGTTTCCGCTAATGTGGAGCTGTGCAGTTTTCGAAAAAACGTTTGATTCTCGATTGCAAAACTCTTTTGCATTCTCCAATGTTTTTTTGCTCGTGATGCTCGCAAAAAAAAACTCATTCTCGAATGCAAAAGTAGCATTTCGCAATCTAGAATCAAAAATAACTATTTTGTTCATTGGTCTGTGTGTCAGTCTGTCTGTGTGTGTGTATGCTGTGTGTGAACAGAATATCTCAAAAACGAAAAGAGGTATGGCGTTGAAACTTCATATATAAGTTTTGCGTACTGTCTAGATGTGACAGCAAGCTTTTGAAGAAATCGCATAACCGGAAGTATGGTGTTTACTCTTGTGATTTTTCAGTTTTTTATTTTTTCAAAAACGGGTCTAACGATTTTTTTCAAACATTTTTATTACATTTTTAATGTGTATTGATGTGAGATAGGTGATTTTTCAGTTGAATACCTCGAAAATGGGTTTCTTTAGTTTTTGTTTTCTTATGCAGGTAATTACTGTGAGAGGACGCGACTTATAGGTTATAGTAATGGACACAAACATGAACAATTAATGTTAGATGCTTAAGTTTTTCGTTTGAATTTGGTAATTACGAGATGCAGAATGTGTTTTTCCAATATAAGGAATTGTTGCACGTGCAAGCATATTAATGGGTAGATTAAGGTTTTTTGACTTTTGACCCTCAGCTGTGACTGCGGGCATATTAAGTTACACACACAGGGCCCTGGACTTTTTGCTTTCAACTTAATAGTGAAATATGTGGCCACATAATTCACACTTTTCTTACAGGAAACTGGAGATATTTGGGCATAGTCTAATTGGGAAATTCGTCACGCAGCGAAAGCCAAATAGGGATTAAAGTGGCAATTTACGACTCGGGGTGTTAGTCACCCACATCGAGGGCACCAAAAATATTATAATACGATTTAAATTGCGGTAGAATTACTGCGTCATAATGGAAACATTATGATTGGATAATTACCCAGCGGAAACGCTGTGATTGGTTATAGGGTGGAAACACCACTGGTATTTCCGAGAGGGGATACCCACTGCGAGCAGCTATTTAAAGGGGAACTCGACGGAATCAAGACAACAGTTTTTGGGCACCTTACTTGATCCCTAATTCCGCGGTTGTCGCTACATTTAATCGGCGAGCGAGCTCCTCGCTACTGCAGGTTAAGGGCAGACGACGGTAGTTTTCCTTATCCCTAATTCCGCGGTTGTGGCTACATTTAATCGGCGGGCGAGCTCCTCGCTACTGCAGGTTAAGGGCAGACGACGGTGGTTTTCCTTATCCCTAATTCCGCGGTTGTCGCTACATTTAATCTGCGGGCGAGCTCCTCGCTACTGCAGGTTAAAGGCAGACGACGGTGGTTTTCCTGATCCCTAATTACGCGGTTGTCGCTACAGCAGGTGGAGAGCGGCGACGCAATTTCCTTCACTGATAAATTTCCTTTACAAACTCTCAAGTCCTTCCTTGCACTGACTAAGTCACCGTATTGCTATTATTACACCAAAAATTGAAGAGCATTACATTTCCCATTGGACTGTGCCCACTGCAGAAAGGTAAAGGGAACAATTTGGTTGTAAAATTTAGTTTTATATACGAGAGTATAGGGTTTATTGCTTTAATAAATGTATAAAGCGTTTTTGGCGTTTTATTTCATCTAAGCGTGTGTATGAGCCTACTTAAATGAAGAACTTGCAGTTACAAGGATTATAAGAACCCTAAGGGTACACAAGTTACGAGAACTTGTTTAAAGCATTCATAAAATCTGTTAAATTAAAACAAAGTGATGTACACAACGTAGGGGGTTATAGATCACTAGAGGCCATCAGAAGACACCGACGTGCGCATTTACGACACCACAAGTCTGTCTCGTTATATTACGTCAATTGTGTGTGAAGATAACGAACAAAAAATTCTTATACCTAATAATATAATATGAAATCCATCGTTATTTCTTCATGGAGCTATGGATAATAATGATTTCAACGAGGAAACACTTAGTGGACGAGACTCTACACATGTTACTGCAATGGTAATATATCAAGAAAAAGTAATGATCGAAAATGAAATAAATCTCATTAAACTGATGCGATGCGACTATGATTTAAAGCTCTTGAACTGTCAAGAAATTTTTAATTTTAAAGCAACTAATCCACCTTCAATATCTAATTATGTTGACAGTAGATGTTTATTAAGTTACACATCAACAAATTCACAATTTAATCATTTGTTTTGGGTTTTATGCAGACTGGAATATGATAAATCAAATTACAACTTCTGTCGATCATTACAAAACTCAGTACCAGGATGGACTCCATTCCAAGAATTACTAATATCTGAAACATTACCTATATCTATTGTTGGATTTACCCCCGTCATTCCGCAGCCACCAACTTCAAAAGATGTCGTATACACCGTAATGAAAAACTTCGATAACCTTTGCCTCTCATTGAATAAAAGTTCAGCTGTTTTTGTAACATGAACTATCTACAGTTATGTAGTCTAGGGTGTAATTCTAGCAATAGGTAGTCTAGTGTACATTAACAATAAAAAATATTTTGAACTTTACCTTCGTTGTTATTTAATTTAATAACCAGAACCTATAATTACTAATTTCCACAAAAGAAACTATCTCTCGTTCAAAATAAGTATGCATGCGCTCAATCCATTTCTTTAATACCTAAAAGGAGAGAATAAAAAACAATTGAACCATAAAATGGATTGGCACCTTCCAGAATATTACTCTTTGTTCTCTTCTGAGCATATATCAATTGAGAAAATGGGTTGTCATATTTTGCACACTCACTACCTTCTAGCGCCTCGTCTATTAAAAAAGCGTTCGAAATTCTAACATGCGTAGCCTTTACCAAAAGATGAAAACTAGTTATAACCTATTGGTTGTAACGTATTTGTTTCAAATTAATTGAAAATACTTGATTTCTTAGTGTCAGTTTGACATTTTTATGATGACATAACATCTTGACAATTTAAATTTTGGTGCTTTTGCTTCAAGGTTGGCAGAGCAATTGACACAAAGATAAATACATATACATTCTTTTGCTTGAGAAAGAGATGGCACCAAAAAAGTATGTCTTTGTTATGTTGGCACATTGGGTGAACCTTGTGTTTGTATCTATATCCTTCAAAATCACTGTATTACATATAGGCCATTCAGTAAACACAAAAACATTTGAATTTTTTCGAAGTTGACATATTCATACAATTTTTGTACTAGGGATTTTGTATTTTGTTTTGCAAAGGTTTCTACGCCTGCATAAAGGCAGGTGTGAATTTAAAAATGACAACCAATGACAATATTTCTCATTATTTCAGAATCAAAGTAGATATTTTTCTATAAATTCTCGCCTGAACTTTTATAAAATGTAATAAAAATACCTATTAATAAACGCTACGTCAATTGCATCTAACACAGAATTTGTATAATATCCTTAAAAGTAGTTATAATAACATTATGACAGATGCTAAATAAATGTCACAATCTTAACCTATTTGTCTTAGTAACACTGTACAGAGTATAAGTAAATAATCTTTTTTGACAATCGTCAAAAAAAGGGGACATTCGCGCATCGCTAACAATGCGCAAAGTTTGTCATTTTTTAGCGTGTTAAAAAATAGGATATTTATTTACATTACCATTGACGACGTGAAATGGCGCAAAAACAATATTAATATTCTTGTTTCACTGTTGTAGAAAAAATATTGTTTGTATTACAAACGCAAAATGTTTTCGAGCGTTTGAATGGCGAAAGAAGTAACATTCTCACGTTCTAAAATCATTAATTTCGTGCACTTAATACAAAAATTACTATTACGTAGGTCAGTATATATTTTGTAGAAACCAAAGTCATACAAAATGAAAGATAAACATTTTGTTTTAAATAACCGTTTAATTATTGTACACATACAAACGGTATATTACTATGAGATGTAAGAGTTTATTTAGCTTCCAGGAAAAAACATATCCAAAACAGAAAAATAACCAATAATTTATCAACAGTGTAAAAGGTTAGATACTTTTGAGTGTTAACAATCGTTTCCCATGTTAAAGTGACAATTGTTTAAATTCATACCTGAAGCCGTAAATCTACAGAATCAGAAAAGACATCTTGTCGCTATTTCATCGGATGCTACACTTGAAGTTCTGTCAAGGTTCTGAAAGAGGAAATTCATATTACGAATGCTTGCCGTTCGTTTACTTACTGAAATATTATTAGGCATTTACGAATATTGTACTGTTATAGTACAGTGTGTCAAGGGGAATACGCAACACAAAGAACTTTGCTAAGTTTGTTACAAATTAAAATTAAATGGAATTGTAGGCAAAAACAAACCACAAATTATATTAATAATCAAACTTGAGGCACCTACTACAATAAATAACTTGAAAATGATGTAAATGAACGTATTTTATGCAAGCGGAAAGACTGATCTGACAAAACATCGCTGCACCAGCACAGACCATGTAAAGGCAATGTTAATCCTTATCAGAATCTATTACTGACGTTTCCCTAAGTTGCATATGCCGGCTGCCACACTATATTATGATACATACCAAATACGCCTATTTTAGGTTATATTACAGATACACTGCAAGTAAGGTCCGAATGTCTTTATACCCCCACTCCTGTAACAATATAGGTATCATCTCACCAACGATTGCCAAATGGTAAATATATCACGATTAAATTTTCGCAAATATCTCATTTCAACAACATACCACATGATTGATAACGCAGAACGATACCTTTTTTCATAACAAGAACCGATTTAAGTCGAACTTTTGCGCTTGCCCAGTAGATCTCGCGACAGAATAATCAGCGATCAGAGATTCCAAAACAATTCATTTACAATTTGTAGTGGCACTGGTGTTCTCATTGCGACTTCTGTTAAGGCCGCTTTACATTAAAGCGGCTTAGGAGAGTTGATAGATTCCTATAGCAGGCGAGGTACTTAGTTTGATCTTTTGCGCCTTGAAAATAAAATGTTTAGGCAACTGTGGAAAAAATACTGTGTAGTTGGTGACATACCGGGAGATCGAGAAAGGTTGTCCAAAAAAAACTACCTTCCAAGTAGTTATCAATATTTCTTTCTAGTGTGATATTAGCCAAACTCCTGTTGACAGATGTTCTCACTTGTTCTGTGTGTTTACGTTTCTTTACTTCTCCTTTTTTTTCTTGAACGCCGTTATTATTATACAAAACAGTATTTTTCAATACTAATTAGCCATTGTTAAACGAAGTTTACAGTAAGTACAGTGTTTCCAATTAATCGAAAATGGTAATAATTATGTTTGTAAATTTTAGGTTATGTATACCCTTGAACACAACACGTTTATTATTGAATCTTATTTCCGCAATGGCCAACGCAATGAGGATAATGGTGAATGGAAATATTCAGGAAATTTATGTGTAAATGAATTCGTTAATCGGTTCCCTGACGTCGACTTTGATTACGATAATCTGAGCAGGCATGTAAAGCGTATCGTACATCGTTTCCAAACAACGGGTAGTGTTGATGCACGAAAATCTCCTGGAAGACCAACCGTTTTAACTCAGGACACATTAGAGGATATACAGGCACGCATCTTACACAGCCCTAAAAAACTATTACGACAGTTAGCGCAACAAACAGGTGTGTATTTTTTATCGTATAAATTTTTGTATAAAAAAATTATTTTAATTTGTAATTGCAGGGTTAAGCTATGGAACGTGTCAAAAGGCAGTAAGACGAAAACTGCATTTACACCCATATAAAGTTTCAGTAATGCAAGAATTACTTCCTCCTGATTATGAAAAGCGTGTGCAGTACTGCAATTGGTTTAACTGAAGTTTAAATAACGATGAAATGCTGGATTCAAGTTTCTTTTCAGACGAAGCGTGGTTTCATCTGACCGGTTACGTAAATAAACAAAATTACAGGATGTGGTCTGCTCATAACCCTGGTGAATTTTTACAAACTCCACTGCATCCAATAAAGATCGGCGTTTGGATTGCTATGTCAAGGAGACGCATAATTGGCCCTGTGTTTTTTGAAGATACCGTAACAGCTGACCGCTACATCACAATTCTAGACAGATTTATTAATGAACTTCACGATGATGAGTTACGTCAGGGATATTTTCAGCATGATTGTGCACCTGCACATACAGCCCTTCGAACACGTCAACATTTACAACAATTTTATGATGATCGTATCATTGCATTTCCTCCACGGTCACCCGATTTGACAGCCCTGGATTATTTTCTATTTGGACATTTAAAGAACACGATCTATCAGACCCCCATGCACACACTTGAGCAACTGAAGGATGCGATTACTGCCGCTACTGCAAATATAACTGTGAAACAGCTACAAAATGTTTTTAACAGCATGAAAAGAAGAGTTCAGTGCTGTATCAACAATAATGGAGCTCATTTCAAACATGAACTGTAATAATTACTGATTAAAGTATAATTTAATTTTGTAAAATTTAATATTCTAATTATTAACCTTAATTAAAACTGATTGCAAATAACTTCTTATTGTCATAATGGTTTTCCTATTTTGAATCTACCATAAATTGCTAAATTCATTTCATACATGACAGCAGATGTCTATGATGACAGTTGGAGGATGTAAATATTGATATACTCGCTGTAGAAAGTAGTTTTTTTCGGACAACCTTTCTCGAACTCCCGGTACATAAACATTTAAAAAGAACCTAAGCTCGTGGTTGCTGAGGCTAATTACGGCGGACTCGAGGCGTAGAAGTACTTCTTCGCCGGGGACTGCATCTTGGGGGACGTCATCGTCAAGGCTCCATCATCGAGGGATCTTCGTCGAAGCTACTCCCGTGGGATTGCATATAAAAGAAGAGAAACAACTGTTTTTATTCAGAGGCGTGGACAGCTCAACACATAGACGGTTCGTCACTGGGTTCTTCCATTGCAGCACTGTGCAAAGTCAGGTCAGGTGATATTGTTCTTAATCTATTCCATTGTTTATTTTTCTGAAATCGTCAAGAAAGCGGGCCATGTCAACACTCAGTTTGATCTTGAAAGTGTCACTTTGCAAGACTAGTCACTTTTGAAAATTTTGCAAGACTATTCATTTTTACTTTACATCACCTAGGTAACCGGTCATCTTCACCATGCGCCTTGATTCTATTTTTACTTCCTTTTACTATAAAGGAAGTATTGGATTCACCTCAAAAATTCGAAATTGAGTTTTCAACGGATCTTCACGTTTTAGAGTCCCCTGATCCCAAAAAACATATTTTTTTCATTGGTCTGTCTGTGTGTGTGTTTGTGTGTCTGTCTGTGTGTCTGTCTGTGAACAGAATATCTCAAAAACGAAAAGAGGTATGGCGTTGAAACTTTATATATAAGTTTTATGTACTATGTAGATGAGACAGCAAGCTTTTGAAGAAAATCGCATAACCGGAAGTAGGTGTTTACTCTTGTGATTTTTCAGTGTTTTTCGATTTTTTCAAAAACGGTTTTAACGATTTTTTTTAAACTTTACATTTTTCTTACATTTTTAATGAGTATTGATGTGAGATAGGTGATTTTTCAGTTGAATACTTCTAAAGTGGGTTTTTTTTGTTTTTTTTCTATTTTTTTTATTAACTCCTATTTTAAATAAAACACCCGGTATATTATTACATTTTTGAATTCACCTTAAAATTCTAGAGACAATTTGTCTCTTCAACTAACACTCGATTTTGTACCGTTTTTGTAGAATTTGTAATTTTTGAAAATTTTTAAGAAGTGGTTAAAAATTAAAAATGAAATTTTTGACTAATTATAAGATCACTGTAGAAGGAAGTTGTGTGAGTGTATTACACCAGATTTTTAAATTTTTAAAGATGTCGGAGAGAAAACAACATCCTCCAGCTTCCTTCAAGACTCTTTTTATTTGCAGAAAGTTGGTAGAATTTGTAATTTTTGAAAATTTTTAAGAAGTGGTTAAAAATTAAAAATGAAATTTTTGACTAATTATAAGATCACTGTAGAAGGAAGTTGTGTGAGTGTATTACACCAGATTTTTAAATTTTTACAGATGTCGGAGAGAAAACAACATCCTCCAGCTTCCTTCAAGACTCTTTTTATTTGCAGAAAGTTGTGTAACGCCTAGCATATACAATATTAAATAGTTTTGGCAGTGCTGTTCTTTGCCAAGACGTTGTCATTATAAGCAAAGTGAATGATTTGCTGGTGCGAGGTTTTAAGCGACCGCCGTTGAAACATGTGTAGCGAGCGGTGCGCTTGGCGCCCTTTCTTGGCGACCGACGGCTGGAATCGTGGAACGGTGTAGATCCGTGCTACCGAAGCCTGCGCGCACTAGGTGTTACAAAGAGAGATTTCAGAAAAAATGTAATACATTACACAGCATGAAAGTGTCTATGCTTGACTCGGAGGCTTTGAAGAAGTACTCGGACGCTTCGCGTCCTCGTATTCTTCAACAAGCCTCCTCATCTGCAAAGTATCACTTTCATGCCTTGTAATGTAATATACTATTATCTCTGCATGATTATGGCTCCTAAGGGTGATAATAAGCCTACCGCTGAATTAAATACTGCTAAAGAATGTTTGTTTGGCCAGCTTAATCGTTTTAAGGATTTTGTAGAAGGTTATAGTGAAACGCAATTACATATCTTAAAACTTAAATTAGAAAGGACTGAAGGGTGGCATAATGAATTTGTAGTTGTGTATAAGGGACTTATCTATCTATACATATATAAAGAAAAGTCACAACCCTGACTAATCAACGCAGAGCTGTAACCACTGGTACTACAAACTTGAAATTTGGTTGGAAGGTTCAATTTGTCACGTAAGGTAGTGCTAAGAAGGGATTTTTTGAAATTCTACCCCTAAGGGGGCGAAAAGGAGTAAAATGTGTTTTCACAACTCAATATTTCTTACAGCCGATGAGATATCGACTTGGTGTTTACTTGCAAAGATTTTCAAGGCTAATGCCTAAAAACGTAGATATTTCAGGATTTTGCCCTAATCAACCCCTAAATGTGCAAATATGGATTCGGAGTAAATTAAAGAATCGTTTGTGTCTCCTATCTTTTTTTAGTTAGAATATCATTTTTTGGTATATAGATGTACTTTTAAAATATTTAAAAAGTGGTTTAAGATATTTGGAAAAAAATTAACCCTAAGGGTGTGAAAAGGAGTAAACTGTGTTTTCACAATTTTCTCAATATCCCTTAATACGATAAGATATTGACTTGGAGTTTGCTTGCATAGGTATCAAAGGCAAATGTCTAAAAACACATTTCAAGATTTTGCCCTAATCAACCCTTAAAGGTGCGAATCTGCATTAGGGGTGAATTATAGAACCCCTTGTATCTCCTGTGTTTGCTGAGTAAGAGCATTCGTTTTTGTCATATAGATGTACTTTTAAATTCTTTAGAAAGGGGTTTAAGAGGTCTTTTAAAATTTCCCCCTAAAGCGGTAGAAAGGAAAAAAATTAAAACCGGTAGGGGGTTAAATAAAATTCGCTGTGGGTTCATTTCAGGATAAAACAAGCTGAAAGAATTTTTAGAAATTTTACTTCTTAGGCGTGGAAAGGGGTAAACTGTGTTTTCACGAATTTCTAAATGTCGCTTAGAATAAAATAGGAGAATTTCTGACATTCCATCCCCAAGTTGTGGAAACGGGTATCCTGCTATAATTTATGAATACAACATTTAATAAGTACATATATTTTTGATTTTATCTCATTGTTATACTAAATCTCAGTTAGTCAACTTTCAGATATATCTTACAGATAATGATCTTTTTAGTCTTTCCATCGCCAGTTATCTATTATCCAACAGTTAACCCTCTTATCTGCAAGATAAACTTAGCAGCTACTTGAAGCAGCTTATAATATTACACTGGTTCAGCTTTGTAAGTTGCAAGCCAAGTTGTAATGTTATCTCCCTCAGCACCACTTGAGGTGACAAATTATAATATATACCTACTTCTCAGTCCCACGTTGCAGGATAAATTATAATACTACCTTCTTCCTTCGGTAGTTATTACAAATTAAATATACTCTTTTACTTAATAATAAGAAGTAGTACCTATCAGGTATAGTTTTTTATATACTTACCTTACTCCTTATTGAATACAATTAAAATTGACATATCTCAATATTCAAATATGACATTTGAAATTATGTCATGTGATTCTAATTTTAAATACCTCGGCTAGACAGTTATTAAGCAATGGAACTCTTCATTCCCAGCTGAATGAGTTAATGTTCACGTAATAAGAATTATTATTATTAAAAATTGGATTACTATAAAATATTAATAAATTGATTTCGTTGATCAAAAACACTCCTTAGTACATCACATTAAACTTAATATTTCGTTAGCTATTACTTGAAAGTTTGGCCTGACATTACAAAAAATCAGATATTACTTGTGAAAATATCTAATCAGATGTTTAACTGTTCCAAACTTGATTAAAAATTATTTCTAAATACATACTACAAAATAAGTAAATTTTAAATTATAATGACCGAAATACGGCGAGTACCCGAATCACTATGTAAATTTAAAAAACTAATATTCTAAATTTCGCTCTAAATATAAAATTACAATTGTTTTCACTAATTGGTCGTTCCAAACTTGTTATATATTTCTTAATTAGATATAAGAAATAAGCATTAACCTTCTGGAAGTAACTTTTGTACCTGAGTGCATTTTATGCCAGCTCATAACTGGATGTTGATCTGCAAACACCCCCTTTGGGTTGTTCCCGACCAAAATAAGCTCGTTGCAGCTCTCTGACTCCTTAATATCTGGATATACAGTTCTACAGCATACCACAAACACAAACACTTGCACACATTTGCTATTTGACTGGTTTCAAAGTAAAAATTACCACTTCAAATGGTTTCAAACTATCTTGAATTATACTTTTAATAATCGTTGTGACTCTCAGTCAAATTTGATCGCAAAGAATGTCGTATTACTATTACGTATCAAATATACAATTATTACTTTTCACAGTTAAAGGAAATCTAGCCCTTTAAAGTGATTATTTTAACGTCGATTATTATTTTCAAGATACTTTTTTACTTCATGTAAACAACCACACTGGTTGCCCATTACTACCCCACCAGTTATCTATACACAACTGTGATCACATGATACCCATTAGATACCTGAATATTATTTTTAAATTAAATTAATCATCCACACAGCATGCTTCATTATAAGCTTGTGAGTCTGACGGGCTAGTTTAATTTAATTTAATTGCTACAATCACCAGACTGCTACTGGCTTCCCAGGATAGCTCAGAATGCCAAGATCCAAATAATAAACTCAATTAGTAACTTGGGAAAGAAACACAGAATAACTTTTTATCATTGTATAATATGTTTAGCTAAATATATCTCAAATTAAATTGTATTCAATCACGCAAAGAAATAAAAATGTAACAACGTTTCTAAAATTAATACATTTATTTTAACGAAACGTCTCGCTCGCTGGGAATCGGCCCAGTTTCTTTTGGGACAGCCTATAAACGGAGTATATCCGATGTCCAGTGGATAGTTTGCCTGGCCTGTACAGGTAAAATGGCAGTTTAGCGAAATCCGCTCAATGGCTGAAGGTAAACATTGACTTCTGTCTTTTAAATTGTTTAAAGTGCGGGCAATATCAAGTTAAATAATATGGATACCTGGTGCAACTCGTATTTTATCCCAGCCTGCACGTGTGTTGTTGGCGGACCGCGAGATTAGCAGGTTTTACCTGTGCCACCTGTTTTGTGAATCCAGATATGAATTTCGATTGAATAACCGTTGCTTCTTGTTAGCGATGATCCCCGTCGGGTTACCCTCGCTTCCAACATGCGTGCCTATGCACGCCGGTCCCTGGCTTGCTAGGCGGGACCTCCTAGTGCACGTTTTCGGCTTCGATGGTGCCACGTCGCTCCGAACGCAATCACCGGGCTTATTTACGTCGGCATCGTCGTTGTGGTGCCGGGGAACTCTAGTTCAAGTACGGGACCGTCGCCGGCGAGTTCGGTTTGATTCCCCTAACCACTAGGTGTTGGGAATCGTCGTCGTCGAGTTCAGGATGGCTTCCTTAGTAACTAGGTGCAGGAAAAATTACTGATGAGTCTGGGATGACCCCCCTAGCAATCGGGTGCGAGGAAAGATTACTGATGAGTCTCGGATGACCCCCCCTAGCAATCGGGTGCGAGAAAAGATTACTGATGAGTCTCGAATGACCCCCCTATCAATCATGTGCGAGGAAAATATCACTGATGAGTCTCGGATGACCCCCCTAGTGATCTGAGACGGAGAAATTTCACTGATGACTCTCGGATGACCCCCCTAGTGACCTGGTGCTCAGATGGTTGGTAGAAGTCCCCTCGAAAAGTCCAGAGACCCTCCTGAGGTAGACTAGGTTAGGAGAGAGGATTAGGAAAATTCTAGGAATATTCTGGCGGTCCATAGCTTCGATTTCTCCTTTTATATCCTGGGCTGGCGTAATCAGCGGTTCACGTCGGTTTGTTGGAGCGGGGATTCTTCTTCTAGGTGCGCGGAGGTGTCCCTGCATCTCTTTGCGGTGCCGTCACTTATCGCTTTAGGTGCGGCGCTTCTGTACCTAACGT
Source organism: Agriotes lineatus (assembly GCA_940337035.1). NCBI lineage: Eukaryota > Metazoa > Arthropoda > Insecta > Coleoptera > Elateridae > Agriotes > Agriotes lineatus. The sequence continues at coordinate 33,289 of CALNHX010004504.1, read as the reverse complement.
GATGCAAGCCGAGGGAGCACGCCCAAATTAATTTTAAATTCTAAAATCGTGTTCGCGCTGGGCGAAACGTTACAAGGTGATAGCGTCGTATCCGTTGGTTATGGTGCTGCCGATAATTTAGGAATTGTCACGATCGTCAAAAAATACTGTATCAAAATCATAACCCCAAATTGTCGTCGAGTGGTTTGCAACAATTTACTCCTTTCTGTTACTGTATTGTAAATTATGGGCGATTTTATTAATGATGCGTTGGAAGTGCAAGAAATAGAAATTATAAATAAGATAAACCCATAACGCGTCGACTACTTAACCTCAATAACATCTTGCAGATCTAACCAAAGTCGAAGATAAAGTAGATCTCTTTCTAACTAGTCTATGTACCTTAGCTACTTCTCGCTCTTACTAAACTCGCCTGAAGATAGCTGCCTAACACGGCAATGCAGAGGTACCTAAAATGTTTCAAACTGTCGGTTAACTAACTAACGGAATGTAGCGCTTGGAAAGATGGTCAAAAATTATCTGACAAATTTATTTGGCAGATAACTTATTCCAACGGATAGCTAACTGAGACTTTATCTGGACATTGAAAGACCGGCCCTACAACTATAGTTTTATCAATCTGTACAAGGGTAACGACAATTACATTCTCACTTCCAGGGGGTACGTGAAGAATAAAAGAGTTAAAGAGAACTTTTTTCGAAAGAATATTGTTTCCTTTTTACCTAGAATATTGTTTTGCAACCTTTGTTAGTTTATTTCAGCGTATTGAGTGAGTGGGAGGGGGGACTCCAGAATTCATTTAAGATTTAGAAGAAGAAAGAAACATTTGTAGTTCGTACGAAAAACGAGCATCTTGCTAGTAAAATATATAAAATTGGGACGCTTTACTTATTTTCATTATAGTTGAAAAATTGGACAATGTTTCAAGTAAAGAATGGTAAAATTTAGTGGACCCAAACACTTTGCCTAAATGGAATCAATTTACTGAATTTTTTAACAAACGTTGTGGTGTGTTAGAGGCCTGGTACCCCACGACTTCTACAGAAGATCTGAAGAAGAAGCCGAATAAACATTTTAATATGGCAGTTACGACAACAGGATGTGCAATTTGCTGTAACAACCATAGAGTGCAGGAGTGTCCTACTTGGTCGTCATTGAGACTAGAGGCAAGGAAGAATTTAATTAAGAAACACAAGTTATTTCTTAGGTGTTTCACTGCATGGCATTGGTAGCACAGATGTCGACGTGATGCTTGTTCAAAGTGTAAAAGTTCACAACATGTTATCATCCATCAAGACAAAGAACAGGAATGCACCACAACAAACAGAGCGGATATAGAACGATCTGTAGTCACCCGGGCTGTAAAATCTAGAAACCATGGAATGTTACTGTCAACTGCGTGCATATTTGTTCAAAACGAGTTGGGTGAAGGCATTAGATGTCGAGCTGTTTTAGACAATGGCGCTCAATCAAACTTCTTGCGCACTGAAGTCTGTCAGAAATTGAATTTAAAGAAAAGAGCATTAAATTATTCGATTGTAATTGGAATTAGTGGAGCAGAGACTGCGATAGGAAGCCAAGTAGACGTTACTATACCTGCGAAAAATTTGCATTAGATATAAACTGTTTGGTAATAGACAACATTACGGACAGAATTCCGTTGAATTCGTTCTCTGTCGAAGATTTACCTATCCCAAAACATGTACAACTAGCCGATCCAGATTTTAATGTGTCAAATGATATTGACATATTGTTGGGAGTTGATATTTTCTGTAAAATTCTGGGAGACCGAAAGATGGACTTAGGGTCAATTTTATTAAGGGAAACAAGAGTAGGATGGATCTTAGCAGGAGCCATGATTCCTAGTCCGCCTACAGGAAACAAAACTGTAATAATTCACCCTTGTGCTCATTAAGGGTATAAAGATAATTACTAATTAACTTTCTGGTAGCTAGTCTTGTCGGAGACAGGGTCGAGATTTCAGACATACATAAGAAGCGTAGCGAACCAAACACAGGATAGCTTTAAACAATTTAATATTGATATTCAGAACTATTTACAAACGTAAACATAATTGGATAATTGAAAATTAACATTTATTTTGATAATAAAAGTAATCTTCTGTCTCCCGTCGCCTCTTGCCCCTTTTCGCTGCAACCCGTCATACAGCCGTGTAAACGGTGTTTTTTGGTTAGCCCCCTCGAGAATTCTTGCGGAGACGACGCTGGTACCTTCTGGAACGGCTTGAAGTTAGCCCCAGGCGTTCTTCACTGGGCACTCGGCGAAAGGTTTACGAGCACATGTCGCTGTAATGTCAGGTTAATTAACTAAATACCGGGATTTCGCTTACGTGACGGTGGCGTTTAAGAGATTTGCCCTTATTCGGAGAATTCGCGGCGTGATTTTTGGTGTAAGGTGCGGTGCCACGAGGATTTGGTGGAGAGATCCACCTAGTGAGCATCCTTGAGTCAGCTGCTGGTGAAGAGGAGATTCCCTTCAAGGAGGCACGGCCTGGAGATGTTGATCTCGGACTTCTCTGGTAGGTAGAACTCTGTAGCTAATAAGAACATTAACCAATTCTTTCGAGGGCTGCAATTTAGTAATTATTCGGGCTTTTAAAATAGATATTACGAGATGCTATTGTCGTATTTTAATAGCATGGACTTTTGGGAGATAATTATTCGCAAAATGACATTTAGGTTGCTTGCTAAGCAAGTTATTTAACTGGACGGGCCTGGCGGTCTCTAAATTGAGTCTTCGCCTGCAAACACGTCTTAAGGATTTGTCAAATTAAATTATTAACAAACATAGATTTCCTTAATTAAAGTGTCTCGGGGATACAAGTTCAAATGACGGCAGAACGGCGGAGCGGCTTTCCAGCGGACCTCGTCCCGTACCTATTCTGCAGGATAAGGGATAGGTTTAAGTTTGTAATCGTGAAGGCGGCCTACTTCCAGGAGAAGTCTTCGCCTATCGCCGACTACGGGTCAGGTCGGAAAATGAAACTAATTCGTCCTAATAATGGGCCGGTGGCTTACTTTTATATGGGTCGCCACCTCCGTCTATCCTCTGGTGGGGACGAGCAGCGCGTCGATTATTTGTTTATAATTTTCGGCGCAGACTGGCGAAGCGAACGCTTATCTCCTCCCTGGACGTTGGCTCGAGGCGATAATGCTAGAAGGGGCGCAGCGCGAATTTAAAACCATTACGTAATGTTTGTTTCTAAAAACTTCGCGCAAGGCAAAGCGTTACAAAACTATGGTAAATTTGGCTCTGCAGGAATGTTTTGTTACATTCTAGCAAGTGGAACAGTGCATTGAAAGCGAACCGTTGTTTAGAGAACAGCGAACATGTGAAGATCACTACGTGACAAACACGTCTAGAGATGCTATAGGACGGTGTATAGTAAAAATTTCCTTGAAAGCAGAGCCCGGTGCCCTAGGAGAGTCATATCAACAAGCGAAAAGACGGCTATTGAGCTTAGAGAGGAGATTTAGTACCGACAGCAATTATAAGGTTGCATATGCTGAGTTTATGGCTGAATATCTCAAATTGGGTCACATGCATAAGATGGATGAACCTCTAGGCGACCTTTACTTTATGCCTCATCATGGAGTTATTAAAGAGGGTAGTACCTACTTCCACACGGTTACGTAGTGTGTTTGATTCTAGTGCAAAAACAACGTCAGGCTATTCCTATAATGATTTACAATTAGTTGGACCTGTTGTTCAAAATGATCTTTTTGCAATTTTAGTTAATTTCCGTAAACCCAAATATGCGTTTACATCAGATATCGAGAAGATGTATCGTCAAATACTAGTGCATCCCCAACACCGAAAATTCCAAAATATATTATGGCGTTGGCATGAGTCAGAGGACATACAGATGCATGAATTGTCAACTGTTACTTATGAAACTACTTCGGCTCCTTTCTTAGCGACTAGCTGCATCAAGCAAATAGCACTATATGTGTCGAAATCTGAACCAAAGGTTGGACGCGCTTTAAGCAGCTGTATGTACGTTAACGATTTTCTGGGTGGCGGAGATACAATAGAAGAAACTAACTAGCTTGCGTTAAGATTGAGATCGATTTTGCAAGAATATGGATTTTCTCTAAGGGTTATCCTGTGATGCACGGGTGCTAGAAGCCATTCCTACAGATGGGATGTGACAAAGACTTTAGGATTAGTGTGGAACCACCAATCCGACAACTTAATGTACCAAACTGAAAGCCCGGATGGTCTACAAGTTATTAATAAGATGGGATTGCTGTCATGCATTTCAAAAATATTTAATCTCATCGGATTGCTAGCTCCATCAATAATATTGGCAAAAATAATGTTACAAAGACTGTGGCAAGAACATATCAAGTGGGACGATCCGCTTCCAGAGGAACTTCGTTTGAATGGCTGGAATTTGCGAAGCACTTGCCACATTTTAATAAGATACGTGTTCCCAGACGAGTGATAGCAGGTCGTGCTGCAGCAATCGATATCCATGGCTTCGCGAATACTTCAGAATCAGCTATTGGTGCATGCATATATTTTATAAGCGAAGGTGAATGTGATGTACCTACAGTGAGACTGGTATGTGCAAAATCTCAAGTAACACCATTGCGACCTAAAACCATACCTAGGTTGGAACTTTTGCTGCAGCTTTACTAACAAGACTGGTACATAAGGTGAAGGAGTCGCATTTAAATATTAGAAAATGTGTATTATGGTCCGATTCCACTATAACATTAGCATGGATAAAAACGAAACCGTACTTGCTAAAACAATTTGTTGCCAATCGCGTCGCGCAAATACAAAACTTGAATGTCAGCAATGATTGGAGACATGTACCATCAGGTGATAACCCAGCGGATTTACTTTCTAGGAGAGTTCGTCCTGACAAGCGGATTGGCCGACGCAATCAATTTCAGTGGACTCCAAAGACATGCTTGAGATGCGGGCAACAAGAATCGTTGGAACACCTGTCACAAAAATTGAGCAAAACATATTCCTGATCGTATCGAGAATGGAAAAGATGCTACGGACGGGAGCTCTTGCATTAAAGTGGTTTGAACGTTGGAAATCAAAATCCAGAATAGTGGGAACATTTACACCTTCCGAGCTGGAGAATGTACTCAAACGATTGATACTTGTAGGACAGTCCAAATATTTCAAGGCAGAAGTGCAAGATCTACAGAAAAAGAGATTGGTTGCTAAGCGCAGTTGTATGTTTCGTTTAAGACCGTTCGCTGATCCCGAGGGGATTTTGAAAACTAGAGGTCGTCTAGAGCATGTCAAAATGGATTATGACTCCAGACATCAAATAATATTGCCTGCTCGAAATGAACTTTCACGGCGCATAGCACAGGCAGAACACGAAAGACTCCTTCATTGTGGGTGACAACAGCTTTTGTCATCGTTGCGGTGGAAGTATTAGCCAATAAGTGGTAGAATATTGGTAAAAGGCATAATTAGTAAATGAGTCCCATGTTTCAAGGCAGATATAAAAAGTGTGACATCTGTGTTTGGAGTTCTGCCTGCTGAACCTGTTTTGCCATCACCACCATTTTTCCATACCGAAGCACATTACAGTGGGCCGTATTTAGTAAGAGACAAGCGCGGTAGAGGTTACAAAATTACTAAGGGTTATATATGCGCGTTTGTTTGTCTGTCAACGAAAGCGATTCACTTAGAACTAGTGTCGAATTTGACAACAGAGGGATTTATTGCGTGTTTGCGTAGATTTATTGCTAGAAGGGGCAAACCAAAGTCGACAGCTACAGATAACGGGACAAATTTTGTAGAAAGCAACAATGAACTAAGAGAATTGGGCAAATTCTTGACGGAAAAGAACTCAAAAATTGGCGCTTTATTCCCCCGAGATCTTCAAGTTTCGGTGGCATACGTGTAAGTCTGTGTCTTACCTTGCTAATTTTATAATCCTAGGAAATTAATAATAATATTAAGTTCCGTTGTCAAGGGAAAGCAGCAAACAAATGTAATCACTAACTTACACGTTTTGTTACTAAGGCTGTATCACTGACTTACATGAACAGCAGCGGGAAAAAATAATTAATAAATAAAATGGTTGTTGGAAAACACAAGTCTCCTTTACCTTTTCAAAAGAGTATTATTTTGAGCAACCGCTCCTTTTTACCTCCGCGATAAGTATAACATCAATTATTGATGATTTCAATATTCATAAAGATAGTACACTGCTCCAAGATTATATAGTGTGTTTCAAAAAAAAAAACTCATTCGCAGCATGCCACGATCAAATTCAAGTTTGCCGTAACTTGAGATATACCAAGGCGGTCTATATTGTTCCAGGCCATGACACTGGCTCTGTTGGCAGATTATGTGCTAGGCCATTCCAAGACACACTGAGTTTTGTTTGTTTGAAATATTTTTGACATTTAAAACTATTTTGACAAGGCAGTTCATTGAAGTTACACAAATGCTTTTGAAATATTATGTACCATGCTGTAAGTCAACTTACGCTTCATCAGTTGCTCCATATGTTAGCAAGTTCAAGTTTCCATCTAATGGAATGGTGGCAGAAAAATGGAAAGAAATTTTACATTTAGAGAACTGGTGGATTGGAAAGGCTAATGTTGTGTGTGAAAACTGAAAAGCACTTTAAAAGAGAGGATATAAAAGGTAATAAGATGAAGAGACTTGTTCTGACTGCAATATTACTATTTACTAGCTTCCAGGCAGAGCTGGGCCGGGTACTGATAAATTGTACTCGGGTACCGAGTACCAAGTACATGCCTTAAGTGAAGAACAAGTACAGAGTACCGAGTACTATACTCATTGCACACCCTGTCGAGTACAGTACTCCAAGTACAAGTACTCGAATTTCAAGAGTACTATTTGCAAGTACATGTTTCTTCCCCCACCACTTTTACTTAACATTGTTTTCGGTTTATAATAAGCAAAATAAACAAGACAGTTTATCAGTTTATTACATTCCTTTGTATAACCAACAACAATATATAATAAATAATAATATAATATTAATATACCTCGAGTGCTCAAGTCTTCAAGAAAACCCAAGTCCAAGTAGCGGCAGCTTATAGGGTTAGTTATGATGTATTTGAATCGTTGGAGGTTTAGAGCGTTGTCACTTGTCAGTCGCTTTGCTTTCTCCTACAAACAGACACCGCCAAACACAGCCAAGTCCAGACTTGCATGGCGCACTTGCGCTTGCGCGTTGGGTATTAAAGTACTTGGACAAATGTACTCATAAAAGACGCGGGTATCGGATACTTCTACCCAATGTGATGACGAGTACGAATACAGAGTACTTTATTGAAAATTGTACTGGGTACCGGGTACAGAGTAACCGAATTGTACAGTATTTGAGTACTTGAATTCGAGTACTGCCCAGCTCTGCTTCCAGGCAAGTTATTTTGAAGAAATTGCTGTTTTAGTTAGTCAAAATTAGTAGCAATGGAGAATTAGGTACCTACCCATTAGGAATTGTTTCGAATATTACGGTGAAGTGACGCACTACGATGTAAATAGTAGTGATTTTATAGTTTTTTTTTAACTGGCATATATCGCAATGACAGGTATAGTGCACTGACAGATTGTTCATTTACTGACCAAAACTAGTAATTTTTTGTTAGAGGTTGGTGAAGCCATGTTGCCAGATTGTGGTAGGCCATTCCAAAGATCACTTTATAGGCCCAGTGTCATGGCCTGGAACAATATAGACCGCCTTGGATATACCCATTGATGCAAATAAACTACCAAGTCAGAGAGAACTAAATTACAACTTGAGCTTGAATTATTTTCCTAAAAATATACAAAACACTTAACAAAAACAATTTTTATTGACCGTTATGATTATTACACTCCTTGTTGTTATGTACATGTCATCTTATTTTCCTTTTGGCTTTATACAATTAAACTTACTGCAGTGTAAATTTTTACCTGTCACACTGCCAGATGTGTTCATAAACAAATTGCAATCTGACATTCACCTACAGAGTTAAGTTAAGACATGACTAGATGTTCTATCTTTCTTTCCAGTGCCTACCCTAAATGAGTTTTATTTTTAACACACGACACCATCGTTGAACCAAAGTATAAATCCGAAGTTATGTTTCCTCAATCTGAAATATCTACTTTTCATGAAACTCCATTTGAAAATACTTTAAAGGCCTTGAATTCAAATCAACTTTCTGAGACTCTTAGTAACCAGGGTTTAAACTGTATAGCAGGATATATAGCTTACAGATGTAAAAATTAATATAAAGATTTAAATTTGGGCGTAGCTACAAGAAAACTTGATATTTCGAAGAGTCCGGATTGGATAGTTTCTTTCAAAAGGACATTTAATGTATCTTAGTGACGAATTAATGCAATTAGCTCGAATTCTAGACACACACTTTAGACGTTTACATGGTGAATTATTATCAAAAGAGTCGTTAGTTTTTAAAAAAATTGGTTGATGCGGTTGTCAATGACCCTAATTCCTTAAATATGTTCCCATATGAAATAATTCTTTGTATGGCGCGAACTAGATTATATATTAGATTAGGGCATCTAAACAAAAAGATAAGTTTTTCAAACGGTAAACGAAAATTGCAGAAGAATTTGTCTAAGCAGACGAATCTAAAAAATAGGTGGACAATAGAAATACAATAGACTTGCTTATGGCTTAGGTATTTGTTGCACAGCTAAATGTGCAAAATAAATTTACTTGCATTATTTTTTCTATTTTAATTTACGAATGTTACTACTTCTAACTATAAGTCGCGTTGTATTTACTATGACAACAATTAAAAAGTTTGCGACATAATTTTCTCATTACGTATTTTATTAACAAAACCTGTGTTAATAAATTTTACCGGTTTCAGGATATTAAGTCTTTGTTTACATATACAAAAGTGGGCTGGTAACTAGATCATAACTTATCTGTAGGGTAATGGAATATTACCCTACATGGCAACCATAACCATATAGCAACCGATAAACTATTGAACATATCACGGATGTTATGATCATAACAGCCTCAGATGTTTTAAAATCCTCGCTCTACGAGCTCGGATTTCAAAACATCTGCGGTAGTTATGATACTCATAACATTCCTAGATATGTTAATAGCTATAATAAGGCAGTTATATTAATCATAAAAATATGCTCAACTTTGATATTTACATGTATTCTCCAACTTTGATAATAAGAGCTACAGCTCGAGCTACAGATAATAATTACGAGAATTTTACCAATGTAGTGTGGCAAATCTGCTCCCAAGCTGACGTCACAGGGTGCTACAAGGATAGCAATACATATGCGCGCGAGCACACCATATAATCCTAACACCACGGCGCTACTTTAGCGTCTGGCAGTAGCCAACCACTCTTGGTGCATGAAGGACAGGTTTGGCGAAGAGTAAGTTTGCGAACGCCATTAATGTAGTGCTGTATAGTTACGTTTATTAGCTACCGATGGACCGATATCACGAATTAATGAGACTGCAGTAATTGTAATAACATCATCTACTTAACAACGATACAAAAAGCACGTCAGGCTCATTCGAACAAGGTTTAAGTTATGCCATCGCTATTCGATCGCTCTTAAAACATGCAGAGTCAACCAATTATAGAAATAATAAAATATATAATTTATTAGCCCTTCGTTATGAGGCTAATACTCTAAAATACATAAATTAGAGGGCAGCGATTAGGTCGACATCTGGACCGCTTCGACGGATCGGCTATCGGAATCTAACACGGCCAGACTGACGTTTGACACGTCCTCGGGTCACCTGGTTATCACTCAAATTCAGCCTTTAGGCCGTTGTTTCCCGGAATACTGAAACACATAATTTGGCGTTACCAAGAGGGGAGAGAAAAGTGGATTCCAACCACAGTTGGCATCACTTTTCTCAGCTCTCTTATCTTGAATTCTTTATAGAATTCATACATATATACATACATACATACATCACCGAATAACTGAGTCGCTGTACCGCTTTATCGTTATTGTGGTGATCTACCATGATTGTCATCCATTCATATATTACCGAGTAATTGAGTCGCTATACCGCGATATTGTTATTCTGATGATCTACCATGATTTTCATCCATTCATATATCACCGAATAACTGAGTCGCTATACCGCGAGACCGTTATTCTGATGATCTGCCATGATTGTAACTGAACTGCTCTATTACCACAGTACACCGTTACAAATCACACCTGAATTCTTTACCGAATTCATACATTCATATATCACCGAATAACTGAAACGCTAAACCGCGAGACCGTTATTCTGATGATCTGCCGTGATTGTAACTGAACTGCTCTATCACCACAGTACACCGTTACAAATCACACCTGAATTCTTTACCGAATTCATACATTCATATATCACCGAATAACTGAAACGCTAAACCGCGAGACCGTTATTCTGATGATCTGCCGTGATTGTAACTGAACTGCTCTATTACCACAGTACACCGTTACAAATCACTAGTTAACTATGACACTCGCTAAAATACCACAGAAAAAAAAACTTTGACTCACCTGGAAGACATTCCTCTTCCATTTCGTCAGCATCAGGAGTCTCCAAGAGCTCCTCCAACTCAGGCAAAGACCATTCACCGGTACATATTCTTACTTGTTCTTTGAAGCTGATACACAGGGAAAACCTGCATCCCTAATAATAAACGTAAACCAGTTGTTTTTGTGGTACTGACTTTAGTATCAATTGGATTTTCCACAACCGCTTCGTCCATTCTGACTACCCATTAACTTTCAAATCTATTGGTTTGAAATGGTTTGCTTTACCGTTCTGCTTGGCCATTCTCCCAAGGTGTTCAGGCGTAATGAAAGTGAACCTGAATGGCCTATTGCGAATACAGCACTACCTGTAAATTTACTTTTTTTTTAAATTGCTCCATTATCAGTTATACATTTACTAGGAGCACCAAAAACAGCGATAAAATTATGGAATTGTTTCTGTCTCTGAAGCAATACACACTGCATACCGGCTGCCGTACCTGGAAAGGATTCTAAACAATCCATTTGGACTGTAACGTACATCTCTACATAAATAACAATACTCGTTATGAAGGAGATGGAGAGAGCCCAAACGATTAACTTTGGGTAAGTAGCACTTTAGGCATCAGTTACTACCTTTTTTCTATAAAATATAACAACTTGTTCTTTAATAGCTACTGCTTGTAGCGTTGTAGCTAAGGTTCCAACCCTTAGTGCATTACTAAGATGACAGGTTCTGTCAATTTTGTTCTGCTCTGCTTTCACTAAATATGATTAAAAAAACGAAGCTTTACTTAATTCTCTGGTTCCGAAAAATGTAAAACAAGTTGGGCAGTTAATGGGCTTAGTTAGCTATTTTCGTCGTTATTTAAAAAAAAAGCTACTTTAACAGCCCCGGCCCCTTAACAGCTTTAACAAAAAATAATTCCACACGGCAGAACGGCCAGAATTCAAATCTTAACAAATATATTAACGACCCGACCTGTTCTGGATTTGTTTGATCCTAATCCAGAAATTGTATTATAATGCTAGCAGCATCGGTTATGGGGCAGTTCTTAACAAGTAAGTATATTTAAATACTTTTCAACACGATTCTTCATCCAGCAAGAGCTAGTGAAATGGCCTGTTTTACGACACAAGTGGTCCTAAGGGACACTGAAATTACAAATTTCCAGATTTTGGCAGCAAAGACATTTGCTTTGTTCATTACTATAATTTCAAACACTGGGCTGTTCAAAGCGCCGTTTTGTAAGCGAGTCAGTACGAGGCTCATCAAGCCAGCGTTTATTAAGTGAAAATGATAAAATCGCAGTTACTAACTAGGGTATAATTTGACAATTTGAGTTTATAGATAAGACTCTAATAACGATCAGAACTACCAAAAATTATCATTTCCACTAAAACCGACTCGGACCAGTTCGCTTTTTATTACTTTAATTTTTCATATTTGTCCATAATATATTCCTCATATAAGGACATAAATCACCAATTACTAACCTCAGATAACTTAAAACCAGCATTACGTTTTCGAGGAAACGCAATTTGTAGATCAATTTTTAAATGTTTCCATTTACGATCGGAAGGGTTCCGTTCCTCATACCAACATTTAACAGAACTTATAAAACATGCCACTCTTACCAGAGCATCTCGATCAGATTAACCAAATTCCCCTTTTAACCTCGCAATATTAGTAATCCAATTTTCAAAATCCTCCTGGGTGAAGCTTCAGGAACACCAAATCGAAGCCGGTGCTGGTAGCTGACAGGTGATCTCTCATCGCGGTCATAAATTCTTCCATTTTCACAAACACAACACAAGAATTTACCGAAATCTGGGTATCAAAAGCTAAAGACAAAAATGTTGGAATCCCACTTCTGATATTAGCTACCGATGGACCGATATCACGAATCAATGAGACTGCAGTAATTGTAATAACATCATCTACTTAACAACGATACAAAAAGCACGTCAGGCTCATTCGAGCAAGGTTTAAGTTATGCCATCGCTATTCGATCGCTCTTAAAACATGCAGAGCCAACCAATTATAGAAATAATAAAATATATAATTTATTAGCCCTTCGTTATGGGGCTAATACTCTAAAATACATAAATTAGAGGGCAGCGATTAGCTCGACATCTGGACCGCTTCGACGGATCGGCTATCGGAATCTAACACGTTTAATAAAGTTTCTAATTAAACAATACGATCTGTATAATGCAAACCTGATTCATTTCAGTAACATCCAAAACATCTGCTTCAAAAATTATTAATTTGTATGCTTAGTTGTAGCCAGTATTCCTTAAATTTCAGTACCTAAAAATTGTATAAAAATTCATTATGCTAAGAAAATTTAATTTATCACCAACACAGGTAATAAAGATAGGCAGTAACGCATAAATAAAATAATACGCTTCCAGTAAAACACAGATAATATACGAGCCCTAACCACTATATATTCGGCCATTCCAATAATTTTATTTCCTTCACGTAAAAACAGAGTTTTATGATTGAACAACAAACAATTAAGGTACAACATTTTCTTTTCGTTAAAACATGATAAGAGATCTTCGAAATCCTTAATCCTTAATCCGCGAATGCGGTGCCTTAATTGTTCTCCGTCCACTCATAAAATCCTGTTTTACGTTAGTAGAGTAAAATTATTGAAATGGCCGAATATACAGGGTGTTTCATAATATATGCGCAGGACTTCAGGATGTGATAGCTCGTCCAAAAATTTGAAAAAAAGTTTCTATTAACTTACCCTCTAAAATGCACAATTTTCGAGATACAGGGCGTTGAAATTGAAAAAAAAATTTCGTTTTTTGCGAATATCTCCGGAACCGTTTATCGTACAGAAAACAGCTTTTGTAAGCATTTTCTACTCATAATAAGCTATGTTTTGTGCGAGAAAAAAAATTTTTTTAAGTCATAATTGGTGAAGATTTTGAAGGAGTAGTGAGTGTTTTTCTCCCCAACTTCTACGCCACTGGTAAAAGTACGGCTTTGAGACGCCCATTTGAACCGCCAATGTTTTCTACACAAAAAAGGTACTCTTGGTCATAAGCTCTAAAGTTGACCGTTTTCGAGAAAAATCAACTTTTATGTGAAAAACATGGTCAATTTTTTGAAATAAATTTTTTTTTGCTAATTAAACGGAGGACATTTCCAACATTTAATTTAACTGTGTATGATTTGTTATTTTTTTTTTAATTTTGCAATTATGAAGTTAACGTTTGGTTTTGTTACTTGTTCTAACGTTTAAATAAATTTTGTATAATTAGTAAAAAAAAATTATTTCAAAAAATTGACCATGTTTTTCAGCATAAAAGTTGATTTTTCTCGAAACGGTCAACTTTAGAGCTTATGACCAAGAGTACCTTTTTTGTGTAGAAAACATTGGCGGTTCAAATGGGCGTCTCAAAACTGTACTTTTTCCAGTGGCGTAGAAGTTGGGGAGAAAAACACTCACTACCCCTTCAAAATCTTCACCAATTATGACTTAAAATTTTTTTTTCTCGCACAAATCATAGCTTATTATGAGTAGAAAATGCTTACAAAAGCTGTTTTCTGTACAATAAACGGTTCCGGAGATATTCGCAAAAAACGAATTTTTTTTTTCAATTTTAACACCCTGTATCTCGAAAATTGTGCATTTTAGAGGGTAAGTTAATAGAATTTTTTTTCAAATTTTTGGGCTAGCTATCACATCCTGAAGTCCTGCGCATATATTATGAAACACCCTGTATAGTGGTTAGGGCTCGTATAATAATATACTTTCAGTAAAATGTACAAATAGAATAAAAAATACACTACTTGTACAATAACGTTTCACTGCTCGCCATTTGTGGACGTTTTGATGACAAATTCTCTTTGTTTCTCTTTAGTTACATAAAAGCAGTTGGTGCAAAATGTTAGCTGCAGACAACTGAATGCTCCATCAGCTGATTAACATCTATACCATAAAAATGGAAATATTTATGTTGTTACACTCAGTGCCGTCTTTTATATGTTTGAGGCCCCGGGCCCAAGGTAATGAAGGGGCCCTTCTAGAAAGGAAGTAATTCAATGCAATACAATATATATTTTATCTACTCCTACTGTATAATGGCCATGAATTATGATTCATAATTCACGGTTTGCAGCCAATCAAAAAAATCTATTTTCATATTTCACTAGTTCGCAAGTTGCAACCAATCAGAAAATTCTATTTTTATTATTCAATGGGTGGTAGCTAATCACAAATTCGTTCTTATTATTAAATGACTTTTATCTACTCCTACTGCACAATGGCCATGAATTATAATTCATAATTCACGGTTTGCAGCCAATCATAAAATTCTATTTTCATTATTCAATAGTTTGCAAATTGCAACCAATCAGAAAATTCTATTTTCATTATTCAATAGGTTGTAGCGAATCACAAAATTCATTCTTATTATTAAATGACTTTTGAAGTTAACAGCTGTCACAAATGTCATAATTCTGAATTATGAACACAAGGCTCCTATTGCATAGGAGTAGATAAAATATCGTATTATATTCGCGATTATGGCCATTATTCACTCAGATGACTTGCGCCACGCGCCTTCGGCTTGTGGCGCAAATGTCATCTTCGTGAATAATGGCTGTCATAATCGCTCATATAATAATATACTATTAATACGAGTATACCTGCCTTTATTTTTATACAACTATGTACTGAAACGAAATTAAAATTCTAATAAAATTAATATAAACACAATAGAACATAAGAATCCTAAGAATTTACAAATAGGTCATAATTATTGCTACGCACTAATAAAAGATTTTTTTTCTCGATTTGGTATGGGCAAAGTCCTGTGTTATATCTTCAAAATTTAAATTCAAAAATATGTAAAACCTTAGAGTCATTCTTTGCTAGTTTGTAACAGAGTTAAGACGGTTCTTGCTTTTACCTGTAATTACGAAATAAAGTTTATTTTTAAAAAGCTGTTTTTCGGATTTAATCATTTAACTGGCGCAGTCGGTAGGATAGTGCGCGGTTGTGGAAAATCTCTTTCGCATCGTGTCGGAAAATTAGAGACTTTTTCGCGACTTTGGAGTTTCAACCCCTTCAGCGTAGATCCTGAACCATTCATTCGAGGACATCGGGAACAGCGTCTCTGTGAGCAGCAAATGATTGGAAAAAGAACACGAAGGTCTACAAACCAGGTAGGTGCCAAATTCCTTTTTGCCTTTCCAGACCCTCAGTTTAAGGACTTTGGGGAAGATAGGGTAGTGTACAGTCTATTGCAGACAATTTAAGATTTAAGAGGACATTTTTGAATAAAATCTTTATTCAAAATATTTTACAAATAAAAGTAACTATAATAATTAATCATAAAATAATCTTTATGACTGAAATTGACGAGCTGTTGGATCAGTTAAATAACCTTACGTTTCAAGAAAATCCAACAAGTTCTGACGTTGTTCAAATTGAGGCAGGTTATTTTAATAGTGAGAATAATACAGCATTAAATATGACGAGTACTAATCAAACTAATCAACCAAATCAACCGGCTCGAGTAAACTGGAATCTTTTTAAGTCTAAAATAAAAATCATTAAACCTTTTGATGGCGACAGCGATACTTTGAATAAATTTATCACTCGCTGCGAAAGTTTAATTGCAATTTATAGTAAATTTAAAGACCCAGAGCTTGATCAACACATTTCCGAATGCATCCAAGAAAAGTTAATTGGTAGGGCAGAAGCGATGGTAGGTAATAGAGTAGAATTGAATACCTGGTCTAGTTTAAAAGAGGCTTTAGTGCAGTATTATTCGGATCGTAAGGATTTCAATTGCTTAGTGCCGGAATTAACCAGAAATAGGCCATATAAAGGTGAGCATTTACTAAGTTTCGGTAGCCGTCTCCAATTACTAAAGAGCACCGTTGCACAAATAACAAGCAACGATGTTAAACTCAGTGAATCAGAAAAATCATGCCGAATCAATCATTATGATAAAATTGCACTTGATACGTTTATTGCAGGTTGCACAGGTATTTTAAAAAATAACATGCATTTAAAAAAGCCAGCTTCTTTAGAAGACGCCATGGCATATGTTAATGAATTTGAGAATTTTGAAAGACTTCAAGGTATTTTAAGCGACAATAGTAAACAAAACTTCAAAATTAATTTTGGCAGTAATAGAAACGTGTATCCAACGAACATTCAAAACAATGCTTCATACTCTCAACCGAATGGGTTTCAATCGCACTTTAATGTCCCTCAATATTTGCAAAACCAAAATTTATCAGTAAAGCCAGTATGGACCAATCAGGCTAGAAATATTCAACCCAAACAACAACCTGCTAGACAGTGGTCGCCAACCTGTCGATCGCGAGCTACCGGTAGCTCGCGGGGGCAATTCTGGTAGCTCTCACAACGATTTTAATTTAAAAAATACAAAATCAGAGAAGCTTCCTAAAATTCCACAAAAAAATCTAATTGTCATAATATTAAACATAAACAGCGGCAACGTTGCGGCGAGCGATCTGCCGCTGACGCCATCAAGCTAGAATCGGCTAGAATCGGCTAGAACCGACCAGCCGGACCAGTGCGTTAGTGTTCGAGAACGATCTGGATTGCTTTGAACGGGATAAATACGCACGGCGCGGCGACATTGCGCTTAGTTTAAAACTGAACGCGTAACCAACGTCCAGCGGTTGGGTTAGTAGTGAACAACAAAAAATAATATTATGGCAAGCAGTTGTAAGAAGGTAAAGACATACCACTTTCATTCGGAATGGGAAGAACAATACTTTTTTACAGAAGTTAAAGATAAAAATGTGTGTTTGTTATGTAATACTTCGGTCTCCGTTGCTAAAAAAGGAAATATTGAGAGACATCATAAAACTGTACATTCTAATTTTGAAAAATCATTCCCACTACATTCTGCCGCCAGAAAGGAGAAACTGAAACAGTTAAAAAAGCAGTTAATTGGACAACAATCAATATTTTTAAGAACAATCGACAAAAATAAGGCTGCAACTGAAGCATCGTACCGTGTGTCCCAGATAATTGCACAAAAAAGAAACCTTATGAAGACGGGGAAATGATAAAACAGGCGTTTTTAGAAGCTGCTGACTCGTTATTTGCCAACTTTAGAAACAAAGACGAGATAGTTTCAGCTATAAAATCTATGCAACTTTCTGCTAATACAGTGATGAGACGTGTAGAAGTAATGAGCAATGATATTTTTTTACAGTTAAGAACTGACTTAGATAACTGTGTTTATTTTTCACTTCAACTGGATGAATCAACAGATGTCGTTGACACTGTCCAGATGGCCGTGTTCGTCAGGATGGTTTTTAGTGATTTTACGATTAAAGAAGATCTTTTGAAGTTTATTCCACTGAAAGGACACACTACTGGACAGGAGTTGTTTTCTCATTTAAAAAATATTATTTCTTCCGAGAAAATTCCAATATCGAAAATGGTAGGCTTGACAACCGATGGCGCTCCAGCTATGGTGGGTTTTGATAAGGGTCTGGTGGCGTTATGTCGTAAAGATGAAACTTTTCCGCAATTTCTCTCTTACCACTGCATTATCCATCAGGAAGCATTATGTGGAAATTTCCTGAAACTAAACAACGTTATGAAACTGGTGGTAAAAATTGTGAACAAGATTAGAGCTCAAGCGTTACAAAGAAGATTATTCAAAACCTTGGCCGATGAAGTTGACTGTCAATACGGGGACCTACTCCTTCACTCTGAAGTCCGATGGTTAAGTAGAGGACGGGTGCTGAAACGTTTTAATGATGTCCTATCTGGCATAGTTCAATTTTTCAAGCTTAGAGATTTTGGTTTTCTCGTGGACATTACCGAGAAATTAAACGAACTTAATTTGCAGCTTCAGGGGAGAGACAAAGAACTAGCAGAAATGATTTCTGATATAAAAGCATTTATCAAAAAGCTGGAGTTTTGGGAACAAAACCTAATTAACAGCGATGCCAAGCATTTTCCTATTCTTTCAGAAAAAATATCTCAAAATCCATTAGAACCCTATGACAGCAAATATCATGTAGAAATAGTTTCTACCCTGAAGAATAACTTCAAAAATCGTTTTAAGGATTTCAACGAAATGGCTTTAGTAGCGCAGTTTGTTGTTTCACCCTTTATGGAAATTGATATCCAACAGTTTGCAACTTGTGTTATGCAGAACTTTGGCGAAGACATCGCTGCAACAGAAATGGAAGTAATTGATTTTCAAAATGATTTAGCCTTAAAATCGTTAGTCTCAAGTACCAAATGTATCTGGCCTATTGTAAGTAAAGACAAATATTCAGTTCTATGCCGTGTTGCCTTGAAAGTGAAAGCATTATTCAGTTCAACCTATTTGTGTGAATCTTCTTTTTCCAATATGAAGTTTATTAAGAACAAATATCGCAATCGACTTACAGATGAACATTTGGATAATTGTATTCGAATGGCTGTATCAAATTATACTGCAAACATTAAAAAAATTATCGATGAGTCTGAGTGTCAGCCTTCTCATTGAACGTGCTTTTTTATTTTTCAATGTTTATGTTCATGATAGTGCGTTACTTTTTTGTTGTTATTATTAACTATTTTTAAATCTTACGTGACATGCCGTTGTGGCTGGATAAAAGTTTGTGTTTATTTTTCAAACAACCTCGTTTGGTAGGTAGGAATGTAGTTATTATTAGTACCTATGTATTATGTATTACCAGTTAAATAAATAGTAAAATAAATACATATAATGATAAATTAACTGTGGATTATTTCATTTACGTTGCGTTACGTGGCTTCCGTGTGGGTAGCTCGCTGTTTATTCCAAAATTAACAAGTAGCTCAACACATTGAAGAGGTTGGCGACCACTGTGCTAGAAGATACCCCACTAATCGTGAAGTTTTTGTTCCCCCTCGTAATGTGTTTAGACCAAACCAAATTCCTAGAAACCAATTGCCTAAACCGGAGCCCATGTCAACGACATCGAGACATCCAACGATGTTTTCGAAAAGATTCCCTACGCAATAATTTCATAAACCGCAGTTTTGGAATAAAAATTCTCAAAACAATTTTCAAAATTTTCCAAGACACCCTAACCAACAAAGACCAAACTTAATTTTCGAAGAATTACACGCAAATGAGTGCGATAGCGAGAACGTAGATTCTTGCAATGTTTTTGACTCAGAAGCTTTTAATTATGATGAGACACAAAATTACCCTTTAGAGGACCAGTATCACATTTGCGAAACGATTACAATAATGAACAATACTACGGAAATAATATTGAGTCGGTTACCAATGAAACTGAAAATTTCCCCTTGGACAGCCGAACACAAAACCGAACCTAACAGAAATAAATATCTCCTCCCATCATGCGTTACCTTACGTAGAAATTGAAAACCCAAAATTAAAATTATTGATCGCTAAAGATAGTTCTAGGTCAATTATTAAACAATCTATAGTAGAAGATTTTTATCCGCAAACAATTTATCACGCCAATACCCTAATAAAAACAGCTATTGGAAGCAAACATGTTAGATATCTGGCAATGATACCAGCATTTTCGGAATTCCATAGCGACCACGAAATTGATTTCGTTTTATTTGATTTTCACAATTACTTTGACGGAGTAATAGGCTTAGATCTTATTCAAATGAATCTTAATATTAATAACAAAAAATTGAGACCAGTTATTTGTTTTTCATATATTTAGCAATTTTACGAGCGGAAGCGCCTAATTGGCAGGCAACCTTTGTTGTTTTTCGAACAATACAAATCGCTACTTGAAACATTTCCAGTGGAAGTACAGGTTTCTATTTTCTAATTGAAATAGTCGTATTTGAAATACAGGTTTCTATATTATCGGCACCAACTTCCGCCGTTGTCGTTAGATGTCGAGATAGTCGAGCGTCACTTTAGCTTTGCGAAACGTGTTGGAAGATTGACTTGGCCGTTTTAGAAAAATCGGGAATCATCGAATCCCCTGATTATGGCAGAACTAGATTAATGGTTCGAAAAGATTACCCATCGCCTCAAGCGTTCGTGGTGTAAGTGATCTAACCACCTTGTCGGCTATAAGCCATGAAATTCTGAAGTTTTACGAACACATTTTCTGGTATCGGATTAGGCAGGATTCTCCTGCCTCCAAGCTATGGACTGAAATTACCCCGAAGCGGCGACTCATGGCAACACCGAGTGGCATGAATTCGAGCTTATGTTTGTCGTAACCTTCGGCATCGTTGAGAGCAGCCCCCCTGCATTAGCAGCAACACCGTGGTGCAGAAGTTGGTTTGAATATATGTATATATGCTATTTTGGTGTTACGATTTATGAATGATACCGAACTATTAAACGACCTCGCCGTGTTCGTTATGTAGCATTTACAGTGATTCAGATAACGGCTATTTTACATTGTAATTCTTAACTGCCTTGCCGTATTTGTTTAGCAATTCATTTAGGATTTTATTAGCGGCTTGACCGCAGTTAATTTATTGTATTCAGGTGTTAAACGAACTGCCAGCTGTAGCTGTGCTATTTTTCAATTTATCGAAGCTCATGTTGCTTGAGAATTAACTGAGCGAATGGTAACTTCAAAGTGACCAGCAGAGTATTTAAAACTCTATTTACATACAGATCTGGATGAATAGTTGGGTATGGTATAACAATTTAATTACATATAGTCATGGTGGAACGCAGCACCGTACTGTCATTCCCTTAGCATCCGGGTTGTTGTTAAAGCACTTGTTTCGGCCAGTTTACTGTGGAAAGTAATCCACGTAGAAATTAGCTTAACATGCCATCAGCATAGCTGCGATTTCGAATGCACCCTGTCAAGCTTGTAAAATAATTAAAACTAATAATTGCTAATGTGATATATTTATTTTTGTGTAAGTCTTGCCTGTGTACATTTATGCCAGTAATTACAACATGATTTTATGCCTCCCTGTTACCTGATTAATTAACTATTGGAAATATTATACGATTTATCACTCTGTGGGTTTTTCATTGTTTTATTTGGTATTGCTTCCTTGAGCGAATTTATTGGTTTCTTGTTTAAACTAGCTGAAACCCGCGGCATATGCCGCATTTAAGATGTACAACGAATTTAATAACTAAAGAAAGTTTTAAAAGCACGCTAGAGATTGGCAGTAAGGAAAAGTTAAAAAAAAAAATTTCAAATGGAAAGTCTCTGGAAAGGAAACGCTCGCCTCTGGAAGGCGTCCTAATTAATACGACGTTGTTGGAACGCAGTAACAAAAATGGCGGAAAGAATTAATGCTCATGAGATTATATGTGAGAATTATTTGCGCCACCGAAATAATTTTCAGCTGCCTGCAATCTGTGTTTCTTTTCAGGTTTAAGCCGTTGAGGCGTTGAGCGTCATAAAAATATAAATGTGGTAACTCAAGTCTCCAGTTACGCCGTTACTGTTATTGTTAAATAACTCGATTAATTATTATTTCTTAGTAGATTGTTCTACAAGTTAAAAAAGTGAGAATTTTCCAGCGAATGTAAAAGTTTTACGTGAGCATGGAAGAATGACGCTGTAGCCCGCGCGCATTTAAAGTTTTGCGTGTTAGATAGATATACTTTATTTGTGACATTACAAAAAAAATTCTTTTACACACGTCTACTATATGGCAAATGCTACACCAAATACATACAATATATACAGTTCACATTTAATTATATATATCATAACTCTATAATAAAGCAGAACACTTCCCAAGGTCAAACACATCAGCTCCTGGTCTATGTGCAGTTAGGTATTGTGGGCGTTGTCTTGATATTAGCAGCGTTGCCAGACCTGGTACAATTCTACGAATCTGGTACATTCTGAAACCGTTTCTGCAAAAGTATATTTTTAAAACGCGCATGCATTCAGTCTGGCAACCCTGCATATTCTGACCCGAGTGGTGCCGACCTACCGATGCCAGCGGTGACGTAACCGAATTTTGCCGTTTATGTTTGGAAGTGTGGTTAAAGTTTCGAAATAATGAATTGGAGTAATTGTGGGGTTATATTATCTATGGAGTAATTCTTCTTCAGGTACGTCATTAAAATCATTTGATATAATATCCGCGAAGGGCGCTGATAATAGATGGCGCTACCGAAATCTAACTTGGCTGCTAAGGACGGGGTAAACCGTTGGGATAAACAACGATCGCCAATGTGATAAGCAATTACGTCATTCTCATTCGTCCTATTCGTTTGTGTTGACTTCCACGTGTTTAGCAGCGGTTAGTTTGTGAGTTTGTGTTAGATTTGAGCACCGATAAAGTAAAAATGCCCCTCGTAACACTGTGTGACATCTTCGAGTATGTGGAAAAAGGTACGAGATGCTTAAAGGAAGGTGAAGCAGTGCTGAATGCAGGACATGTCATTATGTGTGGCCTGAACAATAAAAATAATGACGAAGTTGATGCCCTGTGTTTGCAAACATCAAACCTAAGAGGACCACCACACTCGATTAAACTTATTTTAGAGTTGTGTAAGTTGTTCAGAAACTTGGTTGTTTTTACATAAAATTCTATTAATCACACCCACTTACAGCTACTTCCAAAGAATGGAACTGCAAATGCAGTTGTAAAGCAGGTGCAGGAGGCAAATGCAAACACATAGTTGCTTGTTTATTGTTTATTAACAGGTTAGTCATGCCCTGATGAAAATAATTATTTTTCCCACGCCCACATACGAAAGTGGCAGTTTCCATGTTATCCATATCGTAACGAACGTGTTTGTTATGAAAAAGTGCACAATTCTCAGTTATATAGTGCGCTAAATATGTAATTTTAACCTAAAAACTGCTGACAATACGTCATTTTAACCTAAAAGTTACTGAAAAGGTCACTTTAACCCAAAAACTACTGAAATTGTTAGTTGTCACAGTAAAACTGTCATTTGTTAAATTACAAAAATGTGTTTTTGTGGTCATGGGAAAAATAGTGTACATAACTCGCTTGAAAGTGTATTGTATGCCACTTTCGCAGCTTGCTGGTTATGTAATATACTATTAATGTATCAGTATGTTATAATTTTCTAGAAATGAATTGGAACAACTGAGTTGCACGGACGTAGAGCAAGTGTGGGGCCAAAGGAAGCTCACTATAAATTCTGAGCATGCTGATGTAGAAGCAGTATCAGAGTACTGCCACG
Organism: Agriotes lineatus; assembly: GCA_940337035.1. Lineage (NCBI taxonomy): Eukaryota > Metazoa > Arthropoda > Insecta > Coleoptera > Elateridae > Agriotes > Agriotes lineatus. The sequence goes on along the minus strand of CALNHX010004504.1, from coordinate 9,628 downwards.
TGAAATCCACCACAGCTGTAAAAGGCATTCATCACATTACAGAGGAAATGATTAAGGACACGGTACAAAAATTAATAGTTGGTAAGCAAGTTTGAATGATTACATTTGGATTAATTACTAACAAAATATTAACCCTAGGTTGTGCCTTTTCTTGTAATGAGAATAAGATTTAATTCTGCATTTAAGGCACTTACTTTTTTCAGTGGGTATTTCAGTACAATCTAAAATTATTCTTGTTGCCTGATATTTTTCAAAGCAGCGCGGCATATTACTTAATATTTCTTCCTTTGGAGGGAACCTTATAATTGGTTTTAAAAATAAACTTAATTTTTTTATTGTTGAACGAAAATAGGTCCGAGCAGCTTTTGTGCTGATTTGAAATAATACAGCTAAACTACTGAAAGTAAGATCTAATTTAATTTTCATTAGCGTCAGAAGAATCTGATTTTGACAGGATAAATTTGTGGTTGCAGATGAAACCTTTGAAATTGCCGTAACTAAAATGTTAAATACAGTTAAATTAACCACCCCTGTTAAAGTTCTGCATTTGTAATCGTTTTCAATTAACCTATCTACATTATACTTGGCAAATTCTTCGAAAGTGTTTACCTGAATAGATTTATCGTCACATTTTTCTAAACTCCACCGGATTTTCTTTAAAATAAATTAAATTAGAAATTACTTCCGAGTTGCTACTGCTAGCTTCTGTACTTAATTCTAAATCAGGTTCATCTTCACAAAACTTGGGAATCTGTACCAACTGTTTTCTATCACTACGATTTTTAGCTCGTGCACAACGTTGTTTTATAGAGTTTTTATTAAACACACGATCGTGGAGCCCCACTGGTAAATTCACTGAAGGCACAGCAGTCTTCTTCAGCCTGGGTAATTGATTGACGTGAGCTGCAAAAGATTGTACAAGTAGTTGTAATTCGAAAGAAAATATTTAAAAATGTGTTAGGTACTTGTTAATCTTGAATTTAGAAAAATTATTACGTGAAGAACTTGATCTTGAAAATATATGATCAATTTAATTACCTCTATAGAAGAAATCGTCGTCCTTAAAGTGCAAGCTGCACACTTTCATATGAGGTGAAACCTTTTTCCCCATTTTTAGCAATACTGCCCATTCCTTACGTATTGCTTTATTGGTTTTAGGAAATTTGTGCAAACTAATATCATTCTTGTACGTAGATGAACACTGCGGTACGCAACAATTGTTTTTACTTTTAGAAACACGTGAGGTAGTCGCCATCGCATTGCTTTTAACGGATAGCTGATGGCGTAAACAAACTTCTACCCCGTCCCGATTGTTTGCGAGTTTGGCCGCTTGGCGTCGTGTCGATCTGTGCCCTTCGCGGATAGTCATTCATGATACATGCTTTCCAGCATTTCACCAGTGGAATGACCAAATTGAAGGACGCACTTTGTCATCGTATGGACTTCACACTTCATCTAAATTGCTGGCGGATGGCAGTAAGAAACAATATTACAACTGTCATCGCTCTGTAAACTTTTTGTGTGTTCTAGGCAAATTAAAACAAGGTGTAACTTTTGAGCACATATTAAATGATATTCGTGATGCTGGATTGACGAAAGAGGAATCACAACAAATCCTACCTTTATAGAAGAAAGACTTGCACAATATCGCAAGAGATTTTCGTATAGATTATACACTCACCGGCACACTGTTGTATCGACAGCCTTATTTTTGGCCAAAACTGCAAAAATTAAAAGGTACAGTAAAAATGTCTAAATAATAATTCTCGATTGCTATAAGATCACTACATTAAATGCTAACTTTAATTTAGTTAAAATCAAGGTAAGCTCAGAGATACCGCTCGGCAAAGTTGGCTTTGCCTGTCAGTTGATCTAATTATTTTTTAATACACATATTTTTTGTTGTGCTTGCACCTAGATTTCTCTAGAAGAAATAATAAACCCAAACTTTTTTACGATGGACCCCATAACTAAATGTAAGTGGAATATTTTAGATTGGAAAAATTACCTTACAGTTTGTTACTTTATTTTTTACGAAATAAATAATCAAAAATGCAAAAGATATATTAAAAAAAAGTTCTGTTAAACTTTCTAGTGGGCTACAAAAAAATGTCAACCCGAGTCATCCGTGGTTTCTGCGTCGCGATTTTTGCTGGAGTCTCTATTTTTGGAAAATCAATTTTTCTTTTGCCTTTAGCTGCCTTTTTGGTATATTTTCGATGTTACAAGCTTTCAAGTATGTGTGTATATTAGTTTGGGACAATTGTTGCAAATTATTTTTGTCTACTTCCACGTCTTTGATTGACACATTTGCACAACTATAATTTATGTAATAATAAAATTTGGTGCCATTTTTATAAAGAAACAAAATGGCGGATCCAAGATGGCGGGCAATTTTTGTAATTTACGTTCAATTTGTACTAAAATCTGTGTATAGGGATTTTAGAGGTCGCTGATTAGGAATTTAACGTTGAAAATAGAAACTTTAAAATAATCGATTCAAGATAGCGATTAAATTTTTATTTACGCCACTTCAAACCAAAATCTTTAGGTGAATTGGAACAGTTAATTTTTTGGACTTTTTAACTTTTTACGTAAGTTAGTCTTGGTGAAAAAGCGTAAAAAGGATCAATAGTCTTTTGCATAATAACAATCCATTGTATCCAAGTAACTAAACTTTTTTTATTTTTCGTTTTTAGATGGATACCGCTTTGCAAATATGGAACTTTCTAATATTTGGGTTTCTGAAAAAAAATTCAATATCTAAAGACCACTGCTTTAGTCAATTTTTTTTGAGTCGTAGTAAACCTTACCAAGATATTGAAGAATATTACAAGACTTTTAAACAAAATATTCGCAATGTAAGCATACATACAGGGTGTTTGTAGATCGCTAGACAGCTCATAACTTCATTAATAATAGAGATATAAAAAGTTTGATGTTTACTCTTGTGTTTCAAAAACGGCTCAAACGATTTTTTTGAAACTTTACATTTTTATTACATTTTTAATGTGGATTGATTGAGATGAGTGATTTTCAAGTTGAATTTTAGAGGTATTCAACTGAAAAATCACTTATCTCACATCAATACACACCGGTTATGCGATTTTCTTCAGAAGCTTGCTGTCGCATTTAGATAGTACAAAAAACTTATATATGAAGTTTTAACGCCATACCTCTTTTCATTTATGAGTTATTCTGTTCACAGACAGATCGACGGACGGACACACAGACCAATGAGCAAAAACATGTTTTTTGGGTTCAGGGGACTCTAAAACGTGAAGATCTGTTGAAAACCCAATTTTCGAATTTTTGGGGTGAATCCAATACTTTCTTTATCGTAAAAAGAAGTAAAACCCGTCTGCAAAACTTAATAGTGTGTTATTTACTGAACGGTTAGTTGTATGTAAAAAAGCTTTATATTCTTTTTTGTAGAGAATTTCCTAGCCTTCATTTTTTGTAATAACTAAAAAAGTCATACGACCCATAGAAAGCGAGATATTTGCGAAAAACTTATTTCTGTGACATTTGACCTTGAATAACTCAAAATGCAAGCGCGATATTGATGGGGACTTTTGAGACATTATTTGTAATGTCAAAATAAAGGTGTATGCAAAATTTCAGCTCACTTGGATTTTTTCGGCAGATGCTGCGGTTGTCCGTCTAATGTAACTGGACTATCTTGCGATATTGTGCAAGTCAAAGTGTGAAAATTGCTGTTGATTTTGTTAATTCTGTTATTTTGTTATTGCTATTGTCGCTATTTTTGTGTGTTAATTCTGTTTTAAAATGCGCCATACCACAATGTTGAGAACGCCTCCGATTTATTGTGTCGTTTAGCTTAAATAAGGTTAACAATTTAATGTCAATATGATAGATGTCAAAAGTGTTACCAATACAAAACTTGGAAATTACTAGATTCTAACATTAGTTCTGCCATCTATGACCACTGGTTTGGATTCAAGTTGTAGTGACATCGCCATGGATATGCCATCTACGAGTGCTGGTTCAAGTTCAGACGACATCCCCATGGACATTCGAGCTATAGGTGTTGGTTCAATTTCCAGTGACATCGTAATAGGCACTGATGATGAAGAGGTTTGTATTTTTATGAATTATATGTTACAATGTTATGTACCTATTTTAATTATGGATTGCAGCTATGGTGTCACTGTAGGAAACCAGACGATGGCGAACAAATGGTAAAATGTTATGACAGAAAATATAGAATAAAATGGTACCATTCAGCATGCCTACAATTAAAAAAATTCCTAAAGGAAAGTGGTTATGTGAACTCTGTAAATATACTGCTCCACAAATGAACTGGACCATTTGCATATATTGGTGCAATTTTTAAAAATATTTTCCAAAAGGGCAGTCATGAAATTTTTGGTAACCTTTCATGATTGTGTCACTATAAAAAGCATTTCTTTTCATAATTCTGTTTAAAGAAAACTAAGTCCATTAATAAAATATTATCATTTTAAAATTTTGAATTTTGCCCAAATATTGATAGCACATTGCATACAAAGTATGCCGAATTGTTGCCAAAGATTTTTAAACGTTCTGGAGAGACTCAAAGAACTATTAATTAACCTTTTTTTGTAATTCCTCTTATTTTTGTGAAATATAGTTTTTTTATAGTTTCATAATTTTTTAATTTTATTAATATGATTTTGTTAATTCTTCAGTTGATATTTGAGAATAGTGAAATTAAATATGCTTAATATGAGTATACTATAAAACAAAAGCTTTTATATATATATATATATATATATATATATATATATATATATATATTGTGACGTAATGTAATAAATACATTTTTTTATGGGTGGTCCAGTACATTTGTGGAGCAGTATATAAATAGAATTATTTTGTTATTCTGTGTTGATAGAATCTGTATATATGTTGATTGTTTATTTAGCATAAATGGCTTCGAAATATTCTTTATACTTTATCCATTGCAATTATTTTTCATACTTAATTTAGACATTAGTTATTCTGTTATTTTGTACTTTTATGTAAATATTTTGATTGTTTAGTACCTTAAATTCATTAAAATTTTGTTATAAATTATGGAATAATAAGATTAACGATAGCAAGCTGCTTTCGCTATTAACTTTAGGAGTACCCGCTAGGCCTGTTTGTTTCTCACTGTTATTCTTTGTACCTTCTTTTTATACCAGAATTCCGATTACTGATATATTAAAGCTTGAGAATCAAATTTACATACTGCTCAACATTGATTTGTCAGCTCCATACAGTATGTTTGATTCTGTTGTAAAAAAGTATTATTATAACTAAAATGAAACAAAACGAACTATTGATGTAACAAATTTTTAAGACTTAAATTTACCAATCAATACGGGAAGTCATAGTAGCAAGTTACGGCGTCGATCCATCTCCTGCAACCATGATAGTTAGGATGATTATTTTAATTTTAATTTACATGCTATAACGCTCATACCTGCATATAACAGAATATATCTACACTGCATCTCTTGTAATAAGGGTAACACCTGTTAGAGATGTCACAATAAATAAATATTAAATAGCTTCAAAATATCCGTTATGCTTTATGCATTAATAGTTATTTAACCAACAAGTGTGTTAATGAAGGCGATTAATAATCGAAACTGTTTAAAGCACGAACAAGCGATAGCGAGTGAGTGCCTTTAATAGTTGAGATTATTAATCGCCCATTAACAAACGAGTTGATTACAAAATTTTTTTGTTAACCGCAAAATCTTTTTTTGTGGTGAAAAATTTGATTAATACAACTAACCTCCATGCAAAATATCAAAACCTCAAAATCACATAAACAGTTAATTAATGAAAAAGAGTGGATTAATCAAAAACAGTGTATTAATAGATCTATTAATCCATCCTTTTTTTAAAACAGTTAATTAATGAAAAAGAGTGTATTAATCAAAAACAGTGTATTAATGACTTCTATTAATCCATCCTTTTTTAGGAAAAATAATTCATTAAAATTGAAATTAAGAAGCGGTCAACGGAAAAATTATTTTTCATACTTAATTTAGACATTAATTATTCTTTTATGTTGTGTAGACAGCATGTGTAATTTTATTGATTGTTAATGTAGCTTACATAGTTTTGAAATATCCTTATGTTTCTTATCATATAGGTACTATTTAATAATTTTTGCTATGTGATATTGTAATTTTGCTTTTTATTAATTGGCCACATGCAGAAAAAGATAATCAAATAATTTTACATTATATAATAAATGGTGGTGGATAGTATTAACGTTAGATCCTTAATTAACTAATTTTAATAATTTTGTAGATATTATTATTATTAAAGTAAAAATAATTAGATTAACTTTGTTAATACAATTTATTTCATAATTATACAATTATAGGAGGGCATAAATTTACGAGTGCACAAGAAACTGTTAATATCTGATCTACCACGGCAACATTGTCAGTTTTCTTTTTCACCAGGAACATAGGCATTGTTTCGTGAAGAACTGTATTTTTTTGACAAAGGACTCCAATAACGCGTTTGACGTGTATTCTGAAAAAAAGATATAATTAAGATAATTATTGTAACAATATACTTGCACTACCTCACAATTGCTATATTCCTGGTTGATTCTATATCCATTGGATCGAGCTGCCGTTACCCTTTTAGAAAAGCAGGCGTAATCACTGTGGCCATATGTAGTCCTCCGGAGTCTTTTATTAAAAAGCCAAGATCTGCCAATACAAAATCTTCTGGCAAGAGATTGTTTAAAATCCCACAATCCTCTGTTAGACCTTTATCGCTTATTCTGCCACCATATCCATGTGATACAAATGATATTGATCCAGGAGGAGTGATGCCTATTAGTACCTTTACCGTATTATGTTGTTTGTACGTAGACCATGTAGTACATTGTACTTCAAGGCTACTTGATTTTTCCACTCATCTCAAAACAATCGATTATTACTGAAATCTTGTTGCCAAATGCTACCTTGAAGCATTCTGGCATTGATTTAATCAGCTGATCTCGTTCAGGCCAAATAATAAAATTTTTCATCCGATGATACATAATATTCAATGTGGTATAAAATATTCTGGAAATTGTTTGTACGCTGACGTTAAACATGTATGCCAATAAACTAAAATCTAAATGTATTCTAAGTTTTATCACAGTTATCAAAAACATGACTCTAAGCATGTTTTACTTACTGAATTAGGAATAAATATATATAATTAAATGTGAACTGTATATATTGTATGTACCTATTTGGTGTAGCATTTGCCATAGTAGGCGTGTGTAAAAGAATTTTTTTTTTGTAATGTCACAAACAAAGTATATCTATCTAACGCGCAAAACTTTATATGCGGCATGTGCCGTGGGCTACAACGTCATTCTTCCATGCTCACGTAAAACTTTTACATTCACTGGAAAACTCTCACTTTTCTTAACTTGTAGAACAATTCTTTCCGCATTTTTTTTACTGCGTTCCAACAACGTCGTATTAATTAGGACGCCTTCCAGAGGCGAGCGTTTCCTTTTCAGAGACTTTCCATTTGAAAAAATATTTTTTGGAACTTTTCCTTAGCGTGCTTTTAAAACTTTCTTTAGTGCAACAAAAGTAATAAAATTTGTCGTACATTTTAAATGCGGCATATGCCGCGGGTTTCGGCTAGTACTTCTTAATAAGTTACAAAAATAAAAGTACAACTAAAAAGTCAATACCTAGTTCAACAGTTCAGGTTTACCCGAAATATCCATTTCGCATAAATTCTGAGGTAAAGAAACGCTTTATCTCTCATGATGAGTCGATGTAAGAACTTACTGCAGGAGAGCAGAAAATCAATAATTTTTTGTCGGTTCATTTGGTGAACATTGAGTTAAACAATTTTCGATTTTTCTTCTTATTATAATTGCAATATGGTGAACTACACTTTTGAAGAGCTGACAGATAAAATATCTTATTTATGAGGAAAAAAGATGCAACAGCAGAGACCTCTTTATTTCAAGATATTTCCCAACCGCCCTGCCGGCGTCCCTGTAGTAATAGCTATTTATGGTACAAGTGCTAAAAGTGACTGTTGACTGCAAGAGACATGAAAATTATGAAACGAAGCCGTAGGCTGATCATGCCATGTCGAATGCAATAATACTTTTAGCACGAGTTGGTATACAGTATTTTTTTCTACGACCTTAAATTTACTGTTATTGATCTATAACTATCGATTTAACAAATGTTTACATTGTCGACAGTTATAATTTATATCATGCTAGCAGTGGGTAAGTAGCCGGCACTGGTGACTATTTCTGCAGCCGGTAGTTGTCATAAGCAATTATTAGTAAATATTTTACTTTGTTCATTACATGATGCTTTAATTATTAGTTAAATTACTTTACCTCTAACAAAAAAGGAATTAGAGTAACGTTATAATCTCACTTCCAGTTTAAAAGACGTATATTCAAAATCAGCTGTTTACTTTTAGCACGTGTGCTAATTATAATTGAGCTCTTTGTAATATATATGTGACTTAGTGCCTTCGTTAGTAATTGGTGCTGTGCGTGTAAGTTTACTATCACTTTTGCATAAATAAACACGTAAGTGACCATTATGAAATAAACGCATTATTACCGCATAGCGATTTCTTAGCGTTTCAAAGCAGTTGGCGGTGAATAACCGCAATGGTAGTTTATTGTAATTATGTGTATATCATATTTGTGAAAGTGCTTGTAGATACATGTTTACAACATATGGCGTATAAGTGTTGAATACCTGAGTGCAGGCATAAACATGAATAAGGTGCATGTGTTTAGTTTCCCGAAGGATAAAGATTGATATAGAAAGTGAATTACTGCCATACCAAAGGCAACCTTTGCTCCAGCTAAGCACTCCAAGGTATGCGAATTATATTTTTTAATATTAAATTTAGTTTTTAAAATTATGTTCTATTCCATAAACTACTTGAGTATTTTGAAGAATAATTTTTAATTTTTCATAACAAACAAAATTTTGTGTCGCTGGTTTTAAACTTCCTTAGAGAAGAGGGCTATTTAATTCATTTTATTGGGTGCCAACACCATAGCGAAGAAATAATAGGGAAAATTATAATTAATTCGACAACCAACTCTTTGATTAACAATTATTGTGGTAAAATTAATAATAGTCGATTGAACAATGCAAGAGTCGAAAACTAAGCATATTCTAGCTATTGACATATCTAGAAATGCTATGATTTAAAATATTCGTGGTTTGTTCAATAGTTTATCAGTTTCAGTATGATAATAATTGTACGGTAATAGTATATTACATTGCAAGGCATGAAACTGATAGTTTGCAGATGAGAAGTCTTGTTGAAGAATTCGAGAACGCCAAGCGTTCGAGAACTTCTTCAAAGCCTCCGAGTCAAGCGTAGACACTTTCATGCTGTGTAATGTATTAAATTTTTTCTGAAATCGCTCTATAAAAATTTAAAAATAAAATTCCATTACATCAGGGCACACGGTGAAGGTGACCGGTCACCTAGGTAAAGTAAAGCATAAATGACTAGTCTTGCAAAGTGACAATTTCAAGATCAAACAGTCTTGGCGTGGGCAGCTTTCTTGACGATTTTAGGAAAAGAAATAATACTGAACAGATACAGG